>CM040764.1:8886048-9091063 GCA_022829145.1 Albula goreensis | reverse complement strand
GAACTGGGAGTTTTTTTTTTACTCTTTACTTTGAGGGGTAGGGGTTGAACTGGGAGTGTTCGCTTACTGCACACGGGCGGCTTTCTTGTCTCGTTCGCGTGCCTCGGTCTTGTCTCGTTCACGGTACCATTTGAGTGAGGAAACTCGGAAGCTTTGCCCATTGCAGTAGCGTCTCGTTGCTTGTAGGGAGAGGGGGTTGAACTGGGAGTTTTTTTTCATGCTTTACGTTTGAGGGAGAGGGGGTTGAACTGGGAGTTTTTGCCAACTGCAGACGGGCGGCTTCCTTGTCTCGTTCACGCTTTGGTCGCCGGGGGCGGGATTCGAGCCGAGGAGGTGTGGCTTACAGCACCAGCGTCGTTACCCGCTGAGCTATGTGGCCGCTGACGATTGTGGTGGAACTTTTTGCCCTAAGAGTCTGCCACGCCAAACCCCATTGGTCGACTACCGCTATGGGGGCTGCCTATCAAGTCTCCTGCCGTTCATGTGACGTAGTCTGCCACGCCAAACCCCATTGGCCGACGTGCCTCCATGTGGGCTACGTACCAAGGCTCCTTACCTTTGATTGTTCCTCAAAACCTTTCCGGAACATTTCTGAAAGGCTTCTTTTCAGTTAGCAGTGAAATATTAAGCAGTGATATATTAAGAGTTATGGGTGTGCTAGAAAGAAGAAATTAATCACGAACTAAATAACAGAAACGTGTAGCGCAACAGAGCCTGACAAACGTACACAGCTCTATCCACTCAGACGCGATTTCATTCAGTTCTCCGGAAGAGGTCTTGCTTCACATTTGAAAAGTATGTTTTCTGACGCTTTATGATGTATGCTGTCTACAACGATTCCGTTTTGTGTATATATATATATATATATTCAGCATTAGCCAGAAGTAAGGTCGGAAGCTCTCGGTAGCCTTGTATCCAGCGCAACTGCCCCACCTCCCCCTGCTTCCCCATTGGTTCTTCCAATAAACACTGGCGGACAGGCGTCCTCACGGCTGTTTGATCTTGTCTTAACTCTGTTAAGTAACATTCCTGATTTTTACATCAGGAGCTACATGCTTCTTTTCTCCGAACTAGTTTGAAGTTAAATATTACAAACTGAAGAATTATGAGTGTTCTGCCCCTCTAGTTCATTCATGTTGCTTCTTGTTACAGAAACAGAGTACAACACTAACTTACTTATGCCAATCCTTGTGTGCCGAAAACAATGCTGTGTACTATTTTTAAATGGGGGCAACACAGAAGAGTTGACAGGTATGATGGCAATCTGGAGGTAGAATAAGCCCCAAGCAAGCTACTTTCTTTAGGCTGTAATGTTTTTGTTTTGTAACAGCACAGTGTGGTAGTCTGCATTTACGTTGTGAGAGTGTAGGTATTACAGATGGCCTGTACAGTTGTTTTGGATACTGAGGATGTTCAGTCAGTTCTTATGTTCAATTCAGCAGTGTTGATAATCAAATTCCACTTAATGTCCCTGTTTGAACCAGTTTGGCATATGCAGCTGAATGTAGACAGGAAACACCTGTATTTAACACAAGCAATCAAATAGCACTATTTTAAATCTGATCTTGTCTTAACTGTAGGCAACATGTTGCTCTGGCATTAATTACTGCCAGTCACTTCCAGCCAACTCTCTGTAGTAGCATCAAGCTAGCTATTTTCTTTAGGCTGTAATGTATTGGTTTTGTAACAACATAGTGTTGTGGTCTGCACTTACATTGTACAGTAGCAGACATGCTGATCTCATGCAATCACTCGTTGAAGCTGTAAGAGTGTAGGTTGTGCAGATGACCAGTACAACACTAACTTGTATATGCCAATCCTTGTGTGCCGAAAACAATGCTGTGTACTATTTTTAAATGGGGGCAACACAGAAGAGTTGACAGGTATGATGGCATTCTGGAGGTAGAATAAGCCCCAAGCAAGCTACTTTCTTTAGGCTGTAATGTTTTTGTTTTTTGCATCTACGTTGTGAGAGTGTAGGTATTGCAGATGGCCTGTACAGTTGTTTTGGATACTGAGGATGTTCAGTCAGTTCTAATGTTCAATGCAGCAGTGTTGATAATCAAATTCCAGTTAATGTCCCTGTTTGAACCAGTTTGGCATCTGCAGCTGAATGTAGACAGGAAACACCTGTATTTAACACAATCAATCAAATAGCACTATTTTAAATCTGATCTTGTCTTAACTCTAAGTAACATGTTGCTCTGGCATTAATGACTGTCAGTCACTGCCAGCCAACTCTGTGTAGTAGCATCAAGCTAGCTATTTTCTTTAGGCTGTAATGTATTGGTTTTGTAACAACATAGTGTTGTAGTCTGCACTTACAATGTACGGGAGCAGACATGCTGATCTCATGCAATCACTCGTTGAAGCTGTAAGAGTGTAGGTTTTGCAGATGGCCAGTACAACACTAACTTGTATATGCCAATCCTTGTGTGCCGAAAACAATGCTGTGTACTATTTTTAAATGGGGGCAACACAGAAGAGTTGACAGGTATGATGGCATTCTGGAGGTAGAATAAGCCCCAAGCAAGCTACTTTCTTTAGGCTGTAATGTTTTTGTTTTTTGCATTTACGTTGTGAGAGTGTAGGTATTGCAAATGGCCTGTACAGTTGTTTTGGATACTGAGGATGTTCAGTCAGTTCTAATGTTCAGTGCAGCAGTGTTGATAATCAAATTCCAGTTAATGTCCCTGTCTGAGGAAACCCGTTGCCTGTTGCAGTGGCGTCTCGTTGCTTGTAGGAAGAGGGGGTTGAACTGGGAGTTTGTCATGCTTTACTTTTGAGGGGTGGGGGTTGAACTGGGAGTTTTCTGCACACGGGCGGCTTTGCCCCGTTGCAGTAGCGTCTCGTTGCTTGTAGGGAGAGGGTGTTGAACTGGGAGTTTTTCATGCTTTACTTTTGAGGGGGGGGGGGTTGAACACGGGCGGCTTTCTTGTCCTTCACGGTACTATTTGAGCGAGGAAACTCGGCAGCTTTGCCCGTTGCAGTAGCGTCTCGTTGCTTGTAGGGAGAGGGTGTTGAACTGGGAGTTTTTTTTGCTCTTTACTTTGAGGGGTAGGGGGTTGAACTGGGAGTGTTCGCTTACTGCACACGGGCGGCTTTCTTGTCTCGTTCGCGTGCCTCGGTCTTGTCTCGTTCACGGTACCATTTGAGTGAGGAAACTCGGAAGCTTTGCCCATTGCAGTAGCGTCTCGTTGCTTGTAGGGAGAGGGGGTTGAACTGGGAGTTTTTTTTCATGCTTTACGTTTGAGGGAGAGGGGTTGAACTGGGAGTTTTTGCCAACTGCAGACGGGCGGCTTCCTTGTCTCGTTCACGCTTTGGTCGCCGGGGGCGGGATTCGAGCCGAGGAGGTGTGGCTTACAGCACCAGCGTCGTTACCCGCTGAGCTATGTGGCCGCTGACGATTGTGGTGGAACTTTTTGCCCTAAGAGTCTGCCACGCCAAACCCCATTGGTCGACTACCGCTATGGGGGCTGCCTATCAAGTCTCCTGCCGTTCATGTGACGTAGTCTGCCACGCCAAACCCCATTGGCCGACGTGCCTCCATGTGGGCTACGTACCAAGGCTCCTTACCTTTGATTGTTCCTTAAAACTTTTCCGGAGGGTTTTTCGTTGCCTCATCTTTGTCCGTATTCTGATGCAATATAGAAAAATTAAGTTTGACCGAAAATGAATTTCGAAAGAGCGACTCGTTTTGCGTTTTTAAAAGACATTTGACGTCACGAGATCCTTCTGTGTTTATGCCATGTGATCTGGCAACTCTGAATTATGCTTGCTGGTTTTACTTTCGGTTAAACTGTGCCTGTTGCAACATATCGTTGATGAGACTGGGTGATTGCGAAGTTCCGCGTTCGTCTCTATATCTCGCAAAATATAGCTATCAGGTTAAAAAAACAAATGTCATCTCAAAACGTATGTCCTTTTCTTATGTCTTTGTTTAAGGTAGCTTGTTAATTACTTCAGTTTGTGTACTTTTGTGATTGCCGTACGTTGAAGTCATGCTTCGTGGTTCATTGCTGTTGTGTAATCAAGCATAGACAGTTCACAGGTATTTAGCAATCATGTTTCGTATCTGAGTAGACAGGACGTTGCAGTAAAGTGGTATACTATAGGACAGCATTACACTATAATGTTAACATGTGCGCCATTGTTGGTTTCAATACAAAAACAAACGTGGAGCAGCATAAATAGGCTATTCGCACCGTCAAGTAAGTTCTTTGCAACGAAGTTGCGCTCAGTGTGTTCCTGCAGTCGACTTAGGTATAAGGCTGCTCGAAAGGGAACTGTAGGCTATTCAAAAATGTATGCACATAAAGCTGTGTTCTTTTTCCTTTTGAAAGTTAGAGTACTGCTGTGAATGAAGTCGGTGAAATGGATGTAGACTATATGATTACTTATCTCGAGGTTTTTCCATTTTCCCTTTCAGTTTTTATCTACGATGGATGACTCTCCAGTCACCCCTCTAACGTTAATTTGTGTAGGGTCCAGCTTTGCATTTTCTGGTCTGTTTTATCACTTACACAAACAGAAGAAACTGGAAATACAAAAGATCAAGGTAAAATATGGAAAGCGTTTTGCCTAAATCAGTATGTATTTAAACTGCGCTGTCATTGTAACATTACGTGATCACACTAAATGTAACTGAATTCAAATTCAATGACAGAATAATTGTCAAAATATTAAATGTCACAGCTGATGACAACCAAGATTCACACCGTTTAATTTGTCCCTGGCATGATTGATATGTTTGTGAAATAAGGACCATTCCATGCCAAGCCAATGGGACATTTTGTCATTTGGCCAAATCTTGGGATTTTTGTTACACCAAGATAAAAATACTGTTCATTATGATTTTGTAATTCCTGGGCTCTGATTAGATGTTCCAGTCACGTGTGCCACCCCTGAGGGGATAGGGCAATGACCTTGACTGTGATGGAGTGAATAGTGACCAAAATATATTGAGGAGAAAGTTAATAATGTTGTTGGAATATTGAAATACCAGTTGTCTAAATATGTTGGACATTTTCTTCTGTTAAATTAAATAAGGAAACGCCAAAATTTCAAGCCAATGAAGACTTGTTAAAGGTTGTGAAGGCCTCACCACAGAAACGATTGCAATATGTTGCTGTAGAAGGTAAGTAAATGTTAGAAATATAATCACACAGACTCTGTGTTTTCTGATGGATGGTAAAACTTAACTCTGGGGATTGGCTCAATTTTTTTTTATTAATTAATGAATTGATAAGTGTCACTTATGTTCAACGGGAATTTTCTTGAAAGGAAATTGCTTTTCTGAATTGATACAGCTGAAGTGGGATGTACCCCAGCCCTTCTTGACTTATTTTTAATAAATAGCATTCATAATCAAAGGTGACTAAAGTAACCAGATGCATTGTGTTTTAGGACTTGTCCAGGCTGATGGTACACCTTTGGCCAGTCAGTATGTCCCACGATGCTTTGGGGTGGTACAGAAGGTGGTCGTGCAAGAACACTGGAAAATCTGGAATCCATCCACAAGGACATGGTTAGTATTATACCGCAATACATTAAATGCCCCTTTTCAACCACAGATATGGATACTGTGTGTGAAGTACTGTCCAGGAAGCAAGAACGGCCACATTTGCCCAAATCAAGTGCAAAATGAGCAGTCATATTTATCTGAAGTAAAAAATATCAAATATCTTGTATTTGATAATTTTTTTAAATAATCCAAGGAAGTTTTATTTCTTTTAATGTTTTAAAATAATTTATTTTATGTAGATCTTATAAACATTTAAGTTTAAATTATGTGAGAACAGGGATATCCTAACTTTTATGTGGCACTTCAGTTCAATTTCATGTGAGGGAAAAATAGTGGGTCTTGCTTTCTGTTCCACAATCAGGACCCCCAAGAAGATGAACACAAGGGAGACCTGCAATGTGGTGCCGTTCAGCCTGGTGAGTCCAGGGGCATTTGGCAGCGCGGTATCGGTGAAGGTCCAGTCTCCGCTGGAGGCCATTGGGCCATACCTGGAGCAGGTGTACCACCGCCTGCGCCACGCCCGGGAGGGCCTCGTGGACTTCGTGGTGCAGGAGCTGAGTGGGGAGAGGCCAGTGGGCCTGGAGGAGACGGAGGAGCTGCTGCGGGTTGGGACCACACTGACGGGCTTTGGGGAGGTCGTCCTGGAGCAGGGCCGCGTTCTCCGGCTGCAGCCCCCCATGGATACCCGTCCGTATGTCCTGGTCGCCAGCGACTACCGGGGCTTCCTGCAGATGCACCAGGACACAGCCACAATGTGGAAAGTGCTGACAGCCATCTTCGGCTTGGCGGGAGCCGCTGTGCTCGCCTGGGTCTTCTACAGGGAGTACCGGAAACATGAAAGCAGGAGGGGGAGGGACTAAGCCTGTCAAGTGGGGGGAGGTCACACTTCTGTGTTCAACTGCAACAGAACCAGCCTATCAGAGCAGCCTGTCATATGTGTTTCAGTACTATACCTTTTTTGCTGCTTTGCTTGGTGGTTCCTCCTGTGTGAACATCCAAGGTTAGGATTTTAATAAGATATGGTTAACTGAACCATAAAAAAACATGAAAACATATAAAACAGGCTGTTCCATCATGTTGACAGTTCCTTGTTGTGTTTCCAACAGTGCGCAGAAACAAATCCAAGCTTTTGAGCTCAAGTTTGGCAAGCAAATATACAAGTGCTCATTGTGTCCATTCCAGCTCAGAAATAACCAAACCTAATGCAGAGGAACTATTGACCAGGGACAAGGTACACAAGACAGGATTATTAGGGACCAGGAGATATCTTCATTTTGTGAAACTGTTCTAAAATGTTCATTTAGGTAGTTGTCCTTGATGAACATGACTAATCTTTATCGTAGCTTTCTAACTTTTGTTAGACTTGCTAGATTTTGTCTAACTTGCTGTGATTGAAATTTAAAAATGAATATAAGCACACTGGTTCCAGCTCAAGCCAACTCTTAAATGTGATTTTAAAGTTATATTTGCAAATAAATCAATAAAATGTAATTACAGCTAACAGGTTTTGCAGTTGTCCTTTATTGAGGAAAAAGTTTCAGGTAATCTTGTTGAGCTGGTGAAAGTAATTTAAATCCGTTTCAATGCACTTTGAACTCTGATGTAATTCGAGACTAACTCCTTTTAACAGTTTTACACCAAACAGCAATTAACTTTTTGGCAATTTAACAGCTGTCAGCAATTAGTTGATTAAGTTCCTCAGATCCTATAAATAGACCTGTGCATTAAGCAACAGCCTGAGCATGGCTTCTGGGGGGTGGGGACCCCTCATTCTACAGCATTTTTATGGCATTGCTGCCTTTGTCATCATAAAAAAAAAACCCCACAAATACAGATCCTGGCCAAATGTTTTTGCCATTGTTGTCCGGACTCTGGAAAGGCCCAAATGGCAACACCCAGGTACCGTTTCACTGGTGTGAATGATTGTGTGGAAGTGATACATACAGTCACTTTTACTTGGTCTTTTTTTATTGCATTGGTGAATGCCAAGAGGGTAACAAAGTTAAAGGGCAGTGGCAAAGTACAATGGCATGGTACACACTCACTTAAGCCAGGTGTCAAACTCAGCGTGTGGTGTGTATGTGCATTACATCATTCCAAACAATTACTTCTGCCTTTAGTGGTTCAGTTTTCCACTGAGCCACATACATGTATGTGTTAAAGCACCAAATTAAGATATGGTTTAGCATGACCCATTTCAATTTACAAGCATTATGTGCAAACCAAACTAATTTAGCAAATGATGGAACTTATTGTCTAATTGAGAGCAGAAGCAGGGGTTAAAAACCCACACACACCGCATCCTCCACAGCACTGAGTGAGTCCACTGGCTTGTATCCAGAGAGGAAACTTGAATTTTCACTTCCCATTTGCACCGCATGCCCGCAGCTTAATACATTCAGAGGTGGAAAACTCTGGCTCCAGAAAGTAATAAAAGTTACACCATTCATTTGCTCCACCTGTGCACTAAAACAGCTGATTTCACTTACTGGCCCCCTTACCTGGTGGAGGAGCTGTGCTAATTGGAATCAGCCGGTTGCATGCATGTATGAAACAAATACATGATACTTCTGCTTTTTGAAGCTAGGTTTTAGCATCCCTGTATGTACATATGATGCATGATATTTTATAAGATAGCATGGCCTGTAATCATGCAACATCTTAGGACTAGAGTGCTGATCCAGGATCAGCTTTAAGCAGGTAACGGGTTAGAATAAATGCTAGAATCTACACTGAGGAAACGCGACCAGTATTTGTACTGAAAAAACCTGAAGCGAACAAGTATTTATACTCAGATTCTTAATAAATACAGGCCCAAGTAATCTGTTTTTCTTTACTCATTTTTATTTTTTTTATTCAGGGGGGCTGCTGACATTATGAATGAAAGGTGTCAGCTGACTGAAATGATGTGTGCCAGTGGTCCTCACTCATGATCTTGGAGAACCGCAATCTACGCTGGTTTTTGTACTCACTTGAAATTCCACCACAATTTCAGTACCAAGAAACCAGGTGAGGTGAGTTAACTGTAATCAACCGTTTTAATGGGCATTAAGTTCTATGTAACAACAAACACCAGCAGATACTGCAGCCCTGTAGAACCAGGAGTAAGGACCACCGATGTAAACATTCCTGGATAATCCAGACTTTTTTGGGAATCCGTGTCAATCAACAGACGAGTTACTTGCATGGGTTTCTAAAATATGTCTGTTCAACTCCCTCTAACCCAGCAGTACTCTGGGATGAATTTAATGCAGTTTTAACAAAGGCACAAAAGAAAGCCATCTTAAATGTCTTTTACAAAGCATCTGCCTCATGCTTGGTGACAACAGCTATACCACATCATTAATATTTTACTCTTTCGGGCACATGCTGCTTTTTCAGACAAAAATTGACTGGCCATTTGTCCATTTCTTTTAAAAGAAGAACCTACAAACAAAAACCTGTTTGTTACAACAGTTGACTGCATACATGGTGGCTGTTATCATATGCATATATAACCCATTATTTTTCACCAAAACTATGATCCAGGTCACTTGCATAAAAATAAGTGCTCTCTTACAGACCATAATTACAGACAGCCCCTTCTATTTTAAGTTGATTTGAAAGACGCCTTGTGGCACTGTTCATAATAAGTTAGCAAATCAAAGACCCAAATGAGATGAGAACTGAATGCAAGCCAGTGCTACAACACCGATGGGTCCCTCTGACAGGCCTAACCCCCAACCCCAGCCCAGCTCCTGCTCAAGGAGGTAAACATGGACACTCCATGGGGCTGTATCCAGGACGACCACCTCATGCTCCTTCCTCTTCCGATGACTCATCCTCTGCTTCCTCCAGCCATTGGATGAACTTTAAGAGCTGTCGGGGTTGGGATGGGTGGGGGGTGTAAGTCAGTAAATAAGTAAGTCACATAAATATAAGTACAAACTATGAGAAGAAAAAGAAATTACAGTTCACAAGGAATTGTTGCCAGTCTAAAAACAATTATGTAAAATGCTAAGAATCCACCACCTAGTCCAACTACAATCCTCATTGTAGAGTGTCAACAGAGAATCTAGTGACAATTTGTGACTGAATTCCTGTAACTGTTCCTGAGTATTGCTGACAGTAAAAGCTGGAATTTGGTGAGACTGGAATGGGCTTTTAAAGATGTGAGCATTAGGACTCACCCCTTGGTTCTTGCGTAGCAGTCTGCTCTTATCGGTGGTCACACCCTGAGAGAACCAGCGCATGATGGCCTCCTCCTCTAGGATTTCCAGCTGGTAGGCGTTCATCAGGACCTGGGAGCAGAGCACTCAGTCAGGCACCCTCAACACAACCTGCACACACATGAGCAGCTCTGAAACTGGCCACAAAAGCTGAAGTGAACAGTGAGCACAGAACAGCTACCAAAGCAGTCAGGAGTTTTAGTGAGAAACGAGATTCCCATTTAACAGTATGCATGTCGGTTTCACTTCCTGGTGGAGTCCATCGATCAGGTGAAACAAGAAATTCCAGAAAACCAGAAACATGCAAACTGATCTGTCACACTGCCTTTGTAAGAGTTTTGAACTGAAAACTCATTTCTGATTGTCCTCCAGAACAATGGATCCCTGTGCCTTGAGATGTCACAATAGGTGAGGCCTAAACTATGCTTCAATGAGCCTGCCCATGTTCGCAGTCTACTGTAAGGTAAGTCTGCCCTCCTTCCAGAGGATGTGCTTTGCTAATGAGCCAACAGGCAGTTACTTCATATTATGATGTTGTGTAGGGGAGACTCCATCTATAGCTACTGCCCCATGGCATAACATGGGTTAGAACCAATTAGTCTACATGAAACTAATCTCAGACTATAACTCCAGATGCTTTGGCTTTGGGGATTGAGACTAAGACTGGTGCAACACACTCACTGCCACTACACACTCACAGTCATCATCAAGACTATGATGTTTAGAACATGCTTTCTATCATCATGGAAACCACAATGGCTGTGCCACACTCACTTTCACCATAGCGGGCCAGTAGGCCTCGTGCTCCAGGAAGAACTCCTCCATGGCAGCCAGGCAGTCCAGATGGTCCTGAGCTCTTTTTACGTAATTCTTAAAGACGGGAGCCCATTTCTTCAGCAGCTGGGAGGACAGAAGGGGGCCAGAGGGACAGATTTCATTTATTTACTTTTTTTCATGGGAGGGGTTGACAGGAGATAGCCAGGGGGCAAGGTCAAGGGAGAGGGGAAGGGAAGAGGCACAAGACAGGAGGGGGGGGCAAAGACAGTTACCCACCGGCAGCAGCAGAGAGCAGTACTGGGGGGCGGTCAGCTGGGTGCCCTGCTGCTGGAAGGGGAACTCCAGAACGACCTTGGTGAGGATCTGCATCACCTCCTTCAGGGTGATGTTGTAGGCATACCTGTCACACAGGAACGCAGGCTCAGATACATCCTTATGTGATTTACTGACCAGCAACTGGGGAGGGAGGCTTTGTTTAACAGAATGTAGTGCTGGTTGCATTTGTTCAAATAGTTAGCAGCCAATCCTAGCTGGATTTACAAAGGAAGTGAAGTCTTACTTCAGGGAGTTGATCTCCAGCACAAGATTGTCACAGCCGATGTTCTCCTCCATCCCTCTCTGTAAAGTGCCCAGAACCTCTGTCTGGAATACTGAGGACATGCACAGAGTTTCAGCAAAACATTTTTACACATTACATGCCATGTCTGCAGCACAATCACTAGTTTTCTAGCTCTGAGTAGCCACTTCAGATTGGAGTCCTGCCTTCATGAGATTGAGACTGGTAGGAAAGAATTTCTGACAATTTCTGTATTTACAACTGTTATGTTTTATGCCACAATGGAGATGTTGGTTTGACAGGCCCATAGTTAGAAAATGGGTCAGAGAGGCAAACCTCTTATTCACATCTCACAATCTCCTTCAATTTTAATAATGAAGTTAAAACATTGCAACTCAATAATGTAAACACCTCAAACAGTCAAAATGACTTTGTCTGTCTCATAAATAGACGCAGGGCCTTTCAGTTACCGTAAATGCAGAGTACAGGCCTACGCCCTCACCTTTGACGTCGTCCAGCTCAGGTGACATTCCGCGGCTGCCGGGGTCATGTGAGCCCTCGCTGGCCTCGCTCTCACTGTCGCTCTCTGGGGCAGGGTTCAGCTCCAGCCCTAGAACCACAGTTCCACACCCCTTACAGCTTCAGCTATGTTACACCAGGCCTCACTGCCACCTAACCACAGTTAAAGCTGTTCAATGCCTCCCCACACTCTGACCCCTGATCACAGCCTCTTTTTGGTGGAACAAAGATTCCACTCACAACACATTAAATAATTAACATTTATAAGTTTTATTGTATGTTTATTATGTTTTCCAGCACCCTTACCCCATAGAGACTGTACCAGTTCATCCTCCTCGGCCTCTGCCAGGCTGCTTGCCCTCCAGATGAAGCCTCTGCCCTCTGTGCCAACCTCTGCTGCGCTGAAGGCTGAAACCAGATACAGGGTCGCATACACGGTCTCAGTCAAGAGGGGAAAAACCCACTCACTCTTACTCCCCCACCCATCGGTGGCAGTGTGATTACTGTGTGATCCTGCATGACACACATATTGCTTGCAAACTTAGAGATGAGTCAAATAGGCCTTAAACCATAAAATGAAATGTTAACATTTAATTATGGCAAATTCAGTGGGTCACCTTCACTTGGTACAAACAAGGGTACAAAACAAACAGTGAGAATGGTGCATTTAACCACGTTTAAACACCTTTGAGTTTTGTCTTTGCGTTACTGTTGCTGACTTCAGCATCATCACTCAGAAACTCATCTTCATCGTCCTCCTCTTCCTCGTCTGGGTGGTGCATGGACACCACTGTGCCTTCCGGAAGAGAGATGTTTGGGCCCACTACCACCTGAAAACACAAAATTACATAGCTTGTTTGGATTTTTTTTTTCTTCAGTCTCTTTAACAACACACAAAGAGCTGTCAGTCACCAACTCATCTGAACCAATGCACTTCACAGAAAAACACAAAGACAGACCACCAGGTTCAACAAGGAGCATCCCCCTCGTCTACACCGCTCAGCTTAGGCTTGGATTGGGAGAAGGGGAACTCGCTTACGTTAAAGGCGAGCACGCACTGGTGATTCAGGACCACCCTCTCCTTCACCTCCACGTCGTCGCACAGCACTGACTGCCTGATCACGGAGTCGTTGGCAATTCGGACATTGTTCCAGACGTAGGCCCTGTCCAGCACCACATTGTCCCCTGAGAAAAACAAAAAAAAAACAATACTGCTTAAAAAAGAAACAGAACTATCTGAATGTTTTAAGTGAATTTATTCAGGTAAAATCAGTAAGATTAAGCTTTTAAGCAGTTTGAGTTCCCCAGTTTAGTGGGATAAACAGCAGCTTTAATGTGAAAGGTGTGGACGGGGGAGGTACCGATGGTGCAGTTGCTGCCGATGACGCTGTTGGAGATGAGGCAGTTGGCCCCAATGCTGGTCTCCCGGCCAATCAGCACGTTCTCCACCATCTGGCTGCCGTGGCCCAGGCTGACGCCGGCCCCCCGGTACACGTTGTGGCGGGAGTGGGTGCAGCCCTGGCCCTCGCGGTCGATGAAATTGGCCTCGGGGGTGAGGGGGTAGACCCAGCGTCGCACCATGTCCGAGGACACAGAGTCGTACATCAGCAGGTTGGAGACGCGTGCCCCATATGCGTCTCCTGTCACGTGGAGGTGGATCTGGTTACCCAAAATCTGAGAGAGAGAGAACAAGATTGGGGGTGGGAGGGGGGGATTTCACTATAGCATCTGCAGAGCATATGTGTCTATATGAATTTGCCCATGGGTTGGTGCTCAAGAGTATTTCTAAGCAGCTCATTACAGCAAACTAAAACCTTTTCCTGGGATTTAAAAACACTCAATGAGCATTATGCACTGTCCTCAAAATGAATTTCAGCCACCAGTTACGTCCACTTTTTAAAGATTCACAAGTGAGGCCCTCGGCGTTACCTCCTCGTTGACCAGGATCCCACGTACAAAGTCATTTCTTGTCTGGTAGTCAAAGTTGTCTGTGAACAGCTCTGCAACCTGAAAAACAGGTGGCTGTGTTGAGAATTCTGTGGCCTTGATTTCCCCTTGAGAACCACAGGTAGCCCAGGGCTGACATAGGGGGGCAGTTTTGGATTGAGGGGCAGACCTACCTGTGGGGAGCAGATACTGATGTGGCAGTCCAGAAGGTCTTGTCGAATTTCAAACTCGTCGCTCCCGCTGTGAAATATGTTCTTTAAATTCAAAAGAAAAAAGAAGATTGATTGATGTGAGGCAATCGTTGCGCTTGCAGTGTCCTTTTTTTTTTTTTTTTTTTTACTTAGCAAATTATATTAACTTTCCAGTGCAACGTAACACTTAAAAACGTTACCCAGTGAAATTGCACATCTAAACAACCCAACGACAAATATTCAGCACTTACAACACCTAATAGCAAATACTCATCAACTTTAAAGTGCTTGCCAATCTTGCTCCCCCCATTCATTTTACGTGATGGCTGTTCTGGCACAATGGTTTACAGGTAGAGACTTTTGTGCACACCATGGGGAACTGTAGCCTCTTCAGCCCATGTGTCTTCTGGTAGTGCAGCACACGTTTGCTCTTGCTGTCCATTGCGACGATGACATCATCCTCCTCGCAGCGGGACTTGTGACCAGGGGAAGACTCTTTGAAGAGCATTGTCATCACTGAAATATTCTTCTCCATTTTGCGACGATGTCTTAAGGTCAGAGTGGGGGACAATTAGTACCAGACAAACGCAGCAGCATCAACCCCAAAGACAATGACTGTGCTGGACAACTCAATGCAGTTACTGATTTTCACAGTAAAAAAAAAGACAAGAGGATGTGGCACCCTTACTGCCTAATCCACATGTATGGTGGAGAAACCTATACTGATATGACAAGATATTTTAAAATATTCATTATCTTTGTTTTAGAAAATGAGTCGTCAATATTTCACAAATATTCATTGGCTGTTTTATTACCAGTCTGTCAATTTAATATGTATTTACTGGTTTTCCTCTTATAGTTTAATATCCGAATGCTCTTGCAGAAAGATTGAGTTTGTGATCTCACCTATGCTCCTGCAGTGCCTGGGTGACGTCGATGTTTGACACCACGTCCCCGTAGACCAGAACGAAGTCTGAGCGCACCAGGTTCTTGGCGTCTACGTCCCGAAGCACGTCGCCCAGGGAGCGGTACAGGTCAGAGGTGATAATATGCACTGTGTTTGGGGAGGTGGGACGGCACCATTTCGAATTCCTGACAAGTGAAGAAATTAAGCACCCAGAACAGCAATAAATCGCTTTACCTAAAAGTTAAAATGGCAGTGACAACGTGGATCTTAAAACAGCACCTTACAGTTTAGTTAATAGACTCAATTACAGACTGTATATCTTACATTTTTATTAACTGCTGCTTGTAAGCATATTCCTCAATTTCAGTCTTTATTTGACCATCTTTTATAGGTATGAAAGGGGGGATACTTACAGCAAGTGTTCTTTTATTTTATTGGACATCCAGCAGCAAAATACAAAAGTTTCCTGAACCCCAGTGGAAGTGAGGAACTCTAAGGTGTAGTCGATCATGGCCACGTTAGCCAGTGGCAGAAGAGCCTGAACGATAAAAACACAGAGGCTATGCTGTCAAAGCCGGCTTTGTTAACGCTAGTTTGTGAAATTTTGTCAGTCATTATGAATCGAGCACATATGCTTCAATGTGATGAGTTACAGTTGTCGTTTCAGTTTGCTTCATTCCAGTTTCAATAAAGTTTTATTTGAATCTGTAACATAGGGAATGTAAATCCTCTCTGTTAAACACTAACTGGGTGGACAGATGACAAACTGAATATCTGGCATGAGATAGCATAGCTTCTAAGCTGGCTAGCTAAACAAAACAAAAGATAGGGAATAAATATGCCCAGGTGGAAGTGAAGACTGATAACGTCAAATTGTAATTCAGTTGTTAATGTAAGACGATCACATTACACCACCTGAACCACGCCGATAGCTTTTAACGAACCGTATGCTATCGTCACATAATGTTAGCTAAGCTAGCCAACGTCAGCTAGTTAGACGAAAGTGCCAGATGACGATTGCGAATATTGCTGTAGTCTTTATTCATGCCTAAACAAGTAATAGTTTTCTCGCCTATTTTTAGTTTGTAATGTTAGATACTCAAGTTGTGTTCCCCAACGCTAGTGTTGTTAAATACTCTTCCAGGTGTGAAAATACAGTGTCGTATTCATGATCAAACGAGAATCCAGTCATCCAGCATCACTCGCGACTAAGCATGCACCTAAGGCAGGCGATCAAAGCTGATACGAACCCTTGGTTGATCTTTTGTGATGGGGAAAAACCTTCTATTGAAGCTGTCAGCCACAAGGACAGCTTGGAGCGGCAGCTCCTCTTCTTCCTGATCGGGGGCACCTTTTCTGGAGGCATTTCCAGCGCTAGAACTGGTACGACTCTGTTTTCCAACTCTCCCAGCCATGTTGCCTTCAGCTCGCCTGTGTGCTTGTTCACTACGGAGTCAGCAAGGGGACAAAATACCTTCCAAGTCTGGTAGCCAAGTTGCCAATGAACTGAAATTTAATTTATTGCATCCATCGCAGACAGACTGCCCTTAAAATGTTGTTATAGTTGTTGTTGTTGTGTGTGTGTGTGTGTGTGTGTGTGTGTGTGTGTGTGTGTGTGTGTGTGTGTGTGTGTGTGTGTGTGTGTGTGTGTGTGTGTGTGTGTGTGTGGTTTTTCGAGCATGAACTGGTTGTCTGTTACCAGATCTCTGGGATTTAGATTTGGACTTTCACTGGGCAGTTATAGCACTTGCTATACCCTTTCTAAAGTAGACTTGCGTGTATGTTTTTGATCCTCATCTTTGTGCATGATCCAAGTACGCATCAGTATCAACTCATGGAGGGAACCTTTCTTCGTTTGGACAAGATGATTCTGTTGTTTGGCAGAGAAATAGTGCTGTATCCGTTTCCCGACAAGGAGGGATCAACAACTTCATAAATCTGTTTTGACTGTGGCATGACATACCCCCAGAACCTTGTGTTCACTTTGATGGCAACAGCCTAATTTATCAATATATTATTATTTTGGATGAGACTGGCCTACATAAACCTGATTTGATGTTTACCAGTATTCAAACATTTCACCATAATTAAACCTTTGACAAGGTTGAGTTTACTCGTAGGCAGGAACTTTTTAATGCTTGAAGACTGAATGATTGATTATCTTTCCCACTCAACCAAGTTAGCACCACCTTGTCTCTCTACAATACATACATTCAAAGTGAAAAATGCACAAAAATGCAGAAAGTCAGATACATTCAAGCATGTAATTCCTCACTGTGCTTTATTTGACAACAGGCAATTTTAAGTTTGCTTATATCAATGTATTTTTATGAACACAAAAATAAAAAAGGATAACCAGTTTTATTAAAACACCTGGCTACACAAAAACAATTAAATTTAGACTCTTATAGCGAGAGAATAATCAATGTACACAAACTGTTTTCCAACACCTCTCATGTTACACAGACATTTCATATGGCGTTTCTTGATGTTGTTGTCCAATGCATTTCATTGAGGTGTGATGCGTTGTATGCTTCTCACAGTGAAAGTAAAAGATCCTACATATGGCTGTAACAAATGTAAAATCTGAAAGAAAATTGGGGAAGGATATAGAATTAATTTGTTTTCGCCGTTCAATAAGATATAGAATTATAGAATTAATCTATTAGCCTTTAAATAAGTACAAACACAATATTTACACATCAATAGATTCCAGTCAACTCAGTGCCACATGTATTTCCAACATAAGCACTGAGAAATTTGAAATATGAAAATATGTGCAAGTTACTGTATTTCTGGATTTCAGTAACAAATACAGTCTTGTCCCTGTTTTTTTTTTTTTTTCAGTTAGCCAGCATAAACATTCAGTTGGTGAAAATTGCTTGTGGTAATTGTAACATGATATGTTGTTAATGTGGGACTCATTAATTTAAGAAGACAAAGAAAATGAAAATATATGAATACATAAAATGTACTGACAAATTACCTGTTGTATTTGTGGCTGAATGTTTTCATGATTAAGTTCAATCGTGGATCTGACAGACGTTCGTATTCCAAGGATGATAGGCAAGGAGACTGAAAATTGACAAAAAATGATACATGTATGGGAATTAAAAAATACATACATGTAGAAATGATTAAAGGGATCATAGATTTTCATACCTAATTCAGGAAGGACAATTTCTGCCACTGCAGTATTCCTGGTGGTCACTGGACTGCTTGTTGGTGACACATTGTGGGGCACTGGTGTGGTAGGAACAATAGTGGTGGTAGCTGAAGCAGGAGGAAAGGGACACAGAATGGTTATACACCAGCAGTATTGTTTGCCTGCCTTTGTCTGCCATATGATTTGACATCACTGTAGAAAGAACAAAAATTCTTTATTCAAAGTATATGTGAGATCATATTTGTGGAACTTGTTCAATAATTTTAACTTTTAACTAAACTTTTTGTTTGAAGAATGAATTCAGATTGGTAAAGCAGCATTTCAGGAGTCCAAACCTTGGAGTTGGCAGCATTGTGAATTTCACCACAAGAGGGCGTCATTTACCAAGTTAACAGTCTTCTCCAATTAATTGAAACAATTTTTGATGTATGAAAATCATTGCATCTCAGTAAAATCTGTTTAAACTAAATTGTGCTTTTTTAAAAAAAAAAAAATAAAAATCTGAGTTTTGTGGGGGATAATCAATAAATACTGAAAGTGATGAGCCACATTTTACTCGCCCATGTAAGTCTATCTGTGACTATGTCCACTGTTTCATGATCAAACTATCACAATTCATCTCCTTACACATATAAAATAAGGTTGTTTTCAGGTTTAATTTCCTTCAGAAGGTTCATGACTAAGGCCTTTCAGCAGAACATAATAAAATAACACATGAAAATAAATTGTGAAATTATTCCATAATTCATTATTCCATTATTCCATTCCATAAAATTATGAATCTAGGCTTAATATCTATCCCTAGAAAGCGTCCAATTGAGTCATGAAGAAGCATACAGAAATATCACATAAATAAAGTGTCTTCATGGCCAGAACATTAATTTCATCCAGAAATATATTAACTGTGGTACCCATATATTTGAGTACTGAAGATATAAGACAGCTTACAGTGTTTTACTTACCTGCAGTTTGCCCATAGCATAAACAAAAATATCCAACAATTAAAAGATGGAGATACATGTTTTGGTTCTGTCTTGTGGTTCTCTCAGAGACAGACAGTGGTGTCCTTTTGGGAAGGCAGAGAGCATAGATTCTGAGTAGTACAAGGAAGTAGGTTGCATTTAACTGTCTCTGAGAGAGGGGTGTTTCTGAGAAGAGTGATTCTAACGTAGAGCAATGACTAGTGGAGTGTAAAATCATGCGTCTAGAAAACAGTACAATCATGGAAATTGTTGCATAAGCAATATTCAATATAAAAATATATAGTCAATATTCTATTATTTATAGACATTACCCCAATATGTAATCAAACTCTGTAGCTGTGACCTTTGGATTTTTTATTTGTTTCTCTCAAAATCCTCGTTATGGTGCTTATTGCCTTAACTGTGCAAAGTTTTCTATTTTGCATTGCTTGTTTGCAGCCATTATCTGATTTATGATGGTTAATTGCCATTTGTCTCTTTGTATTTGTCTGTTCTTGCCTTTCCACATGGTGATAAAATGCATGTGACCTCATTTTTACACCACAGTGACTCATACAGTCAAGTATGGCTGTACAGTTCCTTAACACTGAGATGAACTTAAATAAGTAGAACTTTATGCAAATTTAACTTTCCTTCATTTTATTTTTAATCATCTGTTGTGGTGCCAATCATTTTGACACCTGTGTTTTTGAGAAAACCAGCATTAGTATGCATTAACAACAATTATGATCAATTATATTGGATTAAAAATATAGTTTTTCAATATCCTTGACCATAGCATATAGCTCATTATCTGTTTTTTTCTTCCTAAAGCATTTTTTCATACAATATTTCTGGAGTCTACTGTATGTATATATAGATTCCCCCCCAGACTTATTGGGACATTCTTTTTGGTACAATATTGTTCGGAGTAAGATTTACATGAAAAGAGCACAAAGAATGCACCTACCCTCTTTCCACACGAACACACTCACGGTCTCAGTCTCCTGAGTCCTTCTCAAAGCTATCACATTACCCTGGCAATCCAGTTTAACAGGATTTTAATTAGTCAGGGCAAAACATTCAGTTAAAGAGACCAAATACATGTAGGGTGAAACTACTTAGCTTTTCATGATACATTTTCAAGCAACATGATTAGTGGTCAGCTCACCTGTCTGTCATCATCCCTCCCATCTCCCTTAGCCAATCATCATTGATGCTTTATTCGTTAAAAAGATTTCAGGAGAGTCAATGATGTTAACACTTGAATTCAACACTGAGCACACATTTTAAGGGAAGCTCCATTAACTGTACAGATTTCTGCTAAATCACACAATGTATATGCCATACACTCAGCTCAATAACACATGTCAGAGGTTCTCGATTTTCATGTGAAAGGCCACAGTATCTGCAGGTATTTATTCCAGTCAAGTCCTGCGCATCATCATTTCATGGGTTCCTTTACCTCTTCTGTTTCAGATGTGAATCAGGTGACAAGGTCTCAGGTTACAATAATAAAATCTTACAGAGTGCATTGTACTCTGCACTATGTGAACTCTTCAGAGTAATACACTGACATTTGACTGTGGTTGATGTGCAGGCCCTGAGGCTGTCAGGACCAGGAGCTGGTCATGTTGGCTCTGTGTGTATCTGGCAGGTGCCTCTGCCCAACAGACTCCGAGGGGCGGTCTCTACGGGCTTTTGCACTTGGGCCTCAGGCTGTGGGCGCTGCTGCTGCTGCCGGAGCTACGGGTGCTGGTGCTGGTGGCCGAGCTGCCGCGCTGGGAGTCCCGCGGGGAGGTGGCCGTGAGGGGAGGGCTGGGCATGGCCAGCTGCTCCCCAAGGTCCACCGTGGCCACGTGGAGAGACTGCAGAGCCGGAGCCCCTGGGCCGCTCCTGCATGAGGAGCTGGACAACCTGACCCACACACACAGAGCAGGGCGTGAGGCTAACTCCAGCCAACTCTAAAGCAGACAGCGCCTCACTGTGGTTAACATGGGGTACAAAGGTCATCACTGATGTTTTTAATTGCGCACACATCCTGATAACATTAATGATAATACATAATTTAACAATTATTTTTGTTTCCTTCTTCTACAAAAAGATGGATATTCTGCAGGCTCTTTGGCGTTACCCTTACCTGGCAGAGGACACAGAACTGCGTGCTGAACCCCCCTTTGAGCTCTGCCCACTGGCTGGCATGGACACTGCTGTTGGCAGGACGACGCTGGCTCTCAGGCTGCTGCTACAGGAAGAGTCAACTGACCTATTACACACACACAGGTATGGGACCACGATTCTGTTTAGCCAACACAACTTAATGGCCTTAACATAGTTCTCTTACGAGCACAAGTTTAATGGTCCACAACGAGAACAAAATAATTACAAAGGAAGAAAATAGTGTGTGCTTCAATATGTTAATCTTAGTTATGACCAAACTGCATTATGCCTTTGCCTTCGTTTTTATAGCACAAATAATAAATATAATTGCAACCCACTTTGTTTTGCAGAAACTAAAAACATTCCCAAAGAACAAATTCAGACCACAGGAAATGAAGTGCATTTAACACAATAATAGAAGAAAGAAATATTAACTATAAAAGCCTGTAGGACCCACACCTGGGAGAGGAAACATTGCTGCGGGCCGAAGCTGACTTTGAGCTCTGTCGGCTGGCTGGCACAGATCCAGCAGTTGGTAGAGGGAGATTGGCCTACAAAACAGGTGCTTTCACTGGTACAAATTACCCACAGTTACATATGTACATCACATCAAAGTATGGAAAGTGTTCGGTTACACATGATCGTTCTTTCCATTGTTGTGGGAGGGGCTACCTCCTGAAAGCAGGTCTGCAGGGCTTCTCGCAGGTCAGGGCTGACCTGCATGGCCTCCAGCAGCACCTTGTTGACGGTCTTGTTGAAGTCCTTGAGCTCCCGGAGATCAATATCACGTTCCTCCAAGGTCTTACCTTTGGTCTGCTTGGCTGACCGAATCTCCCTGGTCAGTTTGGAGCACTGGAAGGGGAAGAGGAGTATGTGTGAAATGCAGGCAGAACTCTGGCTATCTCACTCTGATAAAGGCCCACTCGATCAGACCCACTCATCCTTGTGTTTTTCAGCTATATATCACACCCTATTATTTGACACTTCTGAGGCACCATGATCCAACCCTGACAACTGAGAAGCCAGAAAAAAAATATGAGTAATTACTTCTTCTCCTCAGACGATTCCTCACACGTGATGTGATGTTTGTTGTTTTGCACACAGTACAGACGCGACATCGCTATTCTGATTGTAACATTACTGAAGAAATGAGGGGTCATTACTGTTCCGACCAGAACAGTAATAGTATAATTAAAATCATCACAGACCTTCTTTTTTTTTTACCTATTTCTAGTTCTGTACATGGAGAGAAACAGAGAGGGAAATGGGTTATTTTTAAGGCAAACCTGTTTGGTGACCCTCTCCAGTTTCTCTCTCTGAGAGCCCAGCTCTTTGTTCAGGGAGAGGACCTGTGACTCAGCCTCATCCATTTTCCTGAGTTGCATGGCTTCCTCCTTCAGTAGGTTATCAAGCTCATCAGTCATGCCCTGGAGGGGGTAATTAGAACATGTTCAGCTGTTTGATCACACTAAAAGCAGAGACGATATGTCCTTTGTTACCAACATTATTCACACTACTTAATGGTGCGTTTATGGACTTGTATTCAACAGAGAAGCTTGCTCACAGCAAATCCATCAGTTCTCTAACACAAAATCGCACCACTCAATACTATGTCCCCACTTTAGGACACTTGAAAATTACTTTTCTTACTGAAGAAGTTCCCATTTAGCTATTTGAGAATGGGTCCAAAGACCCTGTCCACATTTATGAGAACAATACGGTGATCAAACAGATCAGTTGGACTGTTGATTCAGGTGTACCTGAATGCCCTCTTGGAGCTCTCTGATCTGCCTTCTCTTGTAGAGATACTTCTCATCCACAGCTCTCTTCTGGTCCTCAAGCTTCATCTTCTTCTGATATTCCTCACCTACCGAAGAGACAGGGCTTAACCATTCTTACCTCTCACATTCCTTAGCTACTTTATCTTCTGGTATGTGCAAAACAGTGATGAGAGGTGGGGGCATTCCCTTTTAAACAGCATGGAAACTATCATTCCAAACGTCTGAAAGAGGCAAATGGCAGACAGAAGGAACAAGCTAGGCGACAAAAACACTGATGACTAGATGTCAAAAACACCTCATTTAGTCATTTTTAAAACAAGATAGTGTCATTATATACCACCAGTATATGCAAAGCATACTAAGACAAGGCCACATACTGTTCTCCGTGACCTTGCTGAAGGCTTTGCGGTATGCAGTGTTGTGACTCCCCACCAGCTGCAGGGTGTTCTCCAGGGCCTGGATCTCCTTCTCCGTCCTGCGGATTTTAGCGTCCAGCTCATCCCCTTTGCGCTGCAGCTCCTCTTTCTCCTGAGCAGCCTGGTGGAGCACAGTGAACTGGTCCATCTTAATCGATCCCTGAAATCTTTCATTCTGCGTGGGCTCGTTTCATTTATAGGATATTTACTGCGGCAGACAAGATCTCACTTTATAGACTAAGTGAGTACATGGTACCTCTTCAGTACACATATGAAATCTGTTTGGCCTTATACAGCTACTGACAGAAATTTCACTCTGACTGACTAATGCTCCACACTTACAGAGGGCATGTGACTTACGTGGAACACATTATGATAGCATAATTAGCAGAGGAGTCTTGGGCAGTACGCACTCTGATGACATAATAAGCCGGGGACTTTTCCTCCTCTCCCTCTGGGGCTGCCATGGATATTGTCAGGATCTCATACTTCTTTCTCATCTTGTCGATTTTGGAGAGTCTTTCATGTACCTCCGCACTGATTTTGAGAACACAGAAACGGGCGGAAAAGGCCTTTGCTCAGATTCAGATACTGAAATACTAAGAAACAATCGAGTACAAAGTAAAAAGTTAATTATTCAACAGTGTATGTTTGTTGATAAGGCATTAAGCGGTCTCGGTTTGATTGAACTGTATTCTGTCAAAGTTGATTTTACACTGAATATTATTTGGAGTTTAAAATTAATATAAAGTTTAGTTTTTAATGAACATATTGAAGCTATTTGTCTCTTGGCTCTATTTCAGCTGTCTGCAACCCTGGTCCTGGACAGCCATACTGTCTGCTGGTGTAATAGTAACACAGCACGTATTTGATGAAATAAGCTGTAAATGGCACAGTTAACTCAGTCCCACTGTTACCTTGAGTCTGAAGTGGCTGTTGATTTTAAGGTAAAGAGAAACAAACCTCTGTTCCATTTCATTAGTGGAAAATACCAACAGCGAGCAAATAACAATCTGACAGTCACAGATCTTAGCAGCTGCGTATCAGTGATGGGGGTTACTGGGGGCCGCTGACCTGAGCTTCTGCCGCTCCTGGTCGGCCATTTTGATCTGCTTCTGGAGCATCTCCCTGTGGATGTTGATCTCCACCTCCCTCTCCCTCATGGCGGCCTGCAGCCTTTGCCTCTGCTTCTCCAGGGAGAAGACGCTGTCGGCCTTGTTGTACAGAAGGTCCCTCAGGTGCTTCACCTCCAGCTTCACCATGTTATCCTCCACCATGGCGTCCTTCAGCGGGATGAAGACAGATAACATGAAAACATGTGACCAAACCAGTCTTTAGCATTTTGAGTAGTTCAAAAGGCATTTGGGCTTCAGGTCAAGATGGCAGCATGAAAAGACTGAAAGTTACTGCTCCGTCAGAAGTTTTCTTTAACATTGTATTTCTCTGCTTATTTCTTGATGTACTTCATCATTTTTTTAACTTCAGGTATCAGTCACTTCTCATAACTCGCCAGACAAACTAACATGATTCTTCATAATGCCAAGGGCTAATGCAAAAAGTAAGGTGGCTGATGTCATTGAAGACACGGACAAGATCATGTAGCAGCAGACCATCGTAGCCGGGAGCATGCGGCTGATATTAGAGAGCCCCTTCGCAGTATTAGATCCGAGGTAGCTGCTCTGAGAACAGATATTCTTTGTAAGGTAAAATCATCCGTCATGGTTTTGTCAAGACATTGTAGAATGGTGGAAACTAATGCTAATCACCTGGAAATCCTGGGATTTAGAGAACAGCAGTTTAACATGCCAGGCAATCAGTCGATCAATATGCACTTACAATGGTGAATGTTTATGAATTTCTACAAAGCACTGACCAAATAGTTTCAAAAGCTTCGATTAACACGTATGCCTAATTGACCTTGGTACGAACTCAAGCCTTCAAAACAGAAAGGGTAGCTGTACTTGAGAATCACCCTGAGGGAGTGAAAGGCATTCCCCAGCACATACCGAGAGACTGGGACTCACAAGGCAGGTTTAATAGCTTTTTACGGGAAGAAACTGGCCCCAGTATACACAGAAAGTCCTGCCTTTCTTCTGACAGTGGAACAAAATTGCAATTATTTTATTGTAATTTATGACTTCATTTACATGCTTTCAGTAAATGCCAGCAATGGATGTTAAGGTATGTAGTTTGGAAGGCATTCTACCCTAAGGGAGGAGGAATTCACCACTGCTACATATTCTTTTTATTCTATATTGTTTCTTCTGCTCTGGTGACATTGCCAAGGCCCAACAGAATACCAGAATGCCCCAAGGCTCTGGTGGAACCTGACTGAATGATCCTATTACAGTCAAACAATTTCCCTTGGTTATAGTTTCTCTTTGCAGATCCATGTAGGCCTTAAGCATGGCTGTTAAACACAAGAGGATGTGGTGTTGGGGAGGGGGGGGGGATACTCTCACCCATCTGTTTCTCTTCCCTTCTCCTTACCTGCTTTTTGAACCTGAGTTTCTTCAGCTCCTTTTCTGAGGTGTCATTGAAGAGGTTCAGCTCCTCAATCTTTTCGGTGAGATCTCCCTTCTGCTCTCCAGTCTTCTCGGTCTCTTTCTTTGCATAGCGGATCTCGTCCTGAAAACAAGATCGGAAGAATGACTCAAAACTGACGGGGAATGAACGAATGAACGCAGGCACCGAAATCCATCAGTGCTCAGCAAATATCTGAACAGCTGAATGAATGGACAGTGAGTAAAAATCTAAGCTGTGTACATCGTTCTGGATAAGTGCGTCTATTAAACACTGAAATGTACCATAGAGTTTTTGGGCATATGATATCTCTTTGACCCATCTCTCGCAGGGGCTTTCTCAGAGTGCCTGTAGGATAGTGTGGAGGAGCACCTGGAGCTTTTTCAGCTGCTGCGCCAGCATTTTGGCCGTCGTCCTCCGCTCCTCCAACGTGGCGGTCAGTTCAGACTCCTTCCTCTTCAGGGACTGCTCCTCCTCTGTGTTCCCCTCCCCCTTCATCCGTGACAGCTTCCTCTCCAGCAGTTGGATCTGGAAGTCCTGTTAATCGATATACATGTAAATGTGTATTCCAATTGAGCAATTTCATGTATGTATTTCATGTATAATATTGGTTCCTTGGTCCCTATTTTTTTGTGTGGTTTATAACCATATGTCAACTGCTCAGTAAAATAGGCCTCAGCCATTATCATTTTACTGAGGAAGTGAACTAAATTCATTTTGTTACAGAATACAAAATACATCCTTAATAAATGTATTTATAAACTACTAGTACAGGTGATCCAAAGTTATAAGCCACGCAAAAGAAGGTGAGACATTCATAACACAAATGAAATCCATACATGTGTTCCATAGGCAACCAGATATTTCTCTGAGTAAAAACAGGGAATGAGTTTGGCTAGAGTTGGCCTCTAAGGTTGCTGAATACAGGCTGATTTTTTTGCCTTATTGTAAATGGCCTCCTGTTGCTTCAGAGAGTTGTGCTCCATTTTGTCCAGCCGGCTGTTGAGGTTGGAGAGGGTGGTGCGAGTTCCGGAGATCTCCGCCTGTAGGGTCTTCTCTTTGGATTTCAGGTCCTGCAGCTCCTGCGTTCTCCGGGCCAGAAGCTTCTGATTGTTACGGAGCTGTGTGTCGATCTCCTGGGAAATAAATACCACAAGGTTAACGCATGGATTCTTCTCAAAATATAATGGTGTCCTTCAGCTTTAAAATTGTAATTAACATTTTTCTTCAGCTAAACAGTTTTGATTCCAGTACACTGACTGAACGTAATCTGGTTTTTTAAAATCATTTTTTCACAGCGGAGCATGTGACTTCGCTCCCATGTGAAGGTGTGATAGAGGTGTGCAGTAACTCACCTCTCAGCCTGCTCCTCCTCCTTCAGCATTTGGTCCAGCTGTGCCGCTCTCTCCTCCACGCTCACAGCCGACTCCGTCACCTTCTCCAGCTTCTCCTCCAGAGCCACATTGTGCAGGCTGGCTTTCTTCAGTCTGCACAAAGCGTATGTTATTCTCCACACACGGCACCTCACAATGGAAACTACCCACAACTATCATTACACAACATACAGGCAACACAACTGATGAAACATGACAATAGTTACACACCATGCACAATGAACATTGCTGACTACACACAACAAAATCTACAGACTGTGCGCAACACACATTACACACCACACCTTACAGTGGGCCTTACATGCAACAATCATGAACAATCTTTGGTGCTTTATTATCAAGGAGCAGTTTTATCCTGTAGTGCATATGGATATAGATATAGTCAGATCTGAGATGCGTGTGATGTCACTTCCTCTGTTAAAAACAAAGGTGTCTTACTTGATGTTTTTGTCCTGAATGTCTTTTTTTAGGCTGGCCAGCTGAGATCTCTTAGCTTGGACTGCTGCGTTTGCCTGGTCCACACCGCGTCTTAGCGTTTCCAACTAAACAGAAGGGAGGGAAAGAAACTTTCATAAACAAAGAGACAATAGCCCAGATTCATGAAGCATCGTAGAATATGAGTGCTGATCTCGGATCAATTTGTCTTTTAGCTCCTGATGGATAATTCTGGGATATGTTCAGGGGAAACCTGATCACAGATCAGTACCTTGGCTCTCAGATGCTTCATGAATCCAATCCAAAATATCCTTATGGGAACTGAGTTTATTCTGTGAGACAGGACGACTGGCTGCACCAGACATGGTGAAAGATGCCACGTTTGGAGTCTTTAATCAGAACCTGGCACTAATCACACGACTCCAGTGGTGCCAGACCCAGTTACTGAAGGGCCACAATGTCTGCTGGCTTGGCATGTTTCAGCATTTGAGTGATTAAGCGAAGGCACCACTCACTTTGTTTCTGAGGCCTAAGTTTGATGAGACTGCTAATCAAACGGAAACCACGGAAACCATCAAACCTGGTTTCCTGAGTGGCAATTCAATGCAGCCAACCCCATGGCTATCTGGGTCAAAGGTCAGAGACCCCGTTATCAGACTGGTGAATCAGGTATATGTTTCTCTGAAATGCATCATATCTAAAAAAAAAAAAAAAGCTTAAAACCACAAAAGTGAGTTTTTAATACTAATGAAGATGTATGTTTTTCCTGTGTACAGAGAAGCTGTGGATGTGGTGAATATGTTTGCCATATTGCATATTGTGGCGCTGACTGGTCACCTCATTCTGAAGCCGTATGCGATTCGCCTCCAGCTCCTGGAATTCACCCCTCAGTTTGACTGCCAGTCGCTCCGCACCTGAGATCTTCCTCTCGTACTCCTGGTTGTTTTCCTCCTGGGTGGCCAGGAAGTTCTTCTTCTCCCTGATCCTGTCCTGCCTCTCCCGGACATCCTGCTTCATCTGGGAAAGCAACTACATATAGGAAGAGAACCACAGTTAAAACAGGAGCCTTGTGGTTGCACCACTATGTACAGCAAGCACTTATTTTAGTCTGTGCTGGTGACAGCAGATCTGGCGCCCTCTCCTGGTTACCATTGCACACTGCTCTAGCTCCAGGTCCCTCTTCCTCATTTGGTCAATGGTGTTCCCCCACTGGCGAATGAGCTCTTGCCGCTCTCCGTGGGCCTGGCGTAAGCTGTCCACGGTCTTCTCCAGGCCGATCTGTCTCCAAAACACACCTCATGAACAACAGCGAACACACCCTGGCAACACACAAAGGATGACATGGCATTTAGCAGGTTAAACAGAAGCGTCACATAGCTAACCTGAGCTGTCATTGTCTCAGTCCGTTCGTTGTCCAGAGCCTTGCGCTTTTGGTTGGCTTCCAGAGTCAGCCTCTCAACGCGTAGGGTTAGCTCCTGCAGTTCCAAATGAGAAACAGCAGTCAGCACTGTATGTACTTACAGCTCAGTGGGCTCATTGCCCAAGCCCGACAACTAATATTTAATGTGCCATGGGAAATGATTTCTTTTGAATGACGTTATATTTTAAAATGCTTCTTTGATAGTCTTAGTTTAAATCAGTAAAACCAAAAATGCTGAATGTGTGGACACCTGAGCTTTGAAATCCAAGTCATTGGAAGAAAATTAAAAACAAAATTCAAAGACAAAGCAAAAAATAACCAGCACTGTGTTAACCACAAATTTATGAAACTTCAATACATGTTTTTACCTTCGTGGGTTACCCTGTAGAATGGCTGGAGTGAAAACCAAGACCCCTTCACTAACCTTTATCTTACTCTCGTCCTGCTGGGCGTATTTGAGGATGGCCATGGTGTCCTGGTCCTTCTGTGCTGACTCCTCCAGCCAGGCATCCAGGGTCTGCTGATCCCAGTTCAGCTGGTTCTTCAGCTCCTCCAGCTTCTGAGTGGCTTTGAAGATGTTATTCTGAGAGGGAGCATCACAAGAGTGAGGAATATAGCCTGTTAAATGCACAGGGGTTATGTGAAATTATTTATGGTAAGTGTTGTTTATGTTATTGATAATGATATTCTTAATTCTTTAGACCCCTTAAAAAATTAAATAATGAGTAAATAAGATCTTGTACAAATGAAATTAAATTATATGAAGTTTTGATTTTGCTGGAATCCCATTTGGGAAGCCTTGAGACAGCAGCATTCCTCTGCATGTACTGCATGGTATACACCGGTGTATATTCACCTCCTGCATGTTTTTCCTCTCCCTCAGCGCACCCAGCTGGCCCTCCAGCTGAGAGATCTCCTGTCTCAGACGGCCCATCTCTCTGTCCGCGAGGGCTTTGAAATGCAGCTCAGACTCCGTCTCCTTCTCCACTGCCCGACAGAGTGCCTGGACACATGCACATCGACAAACGCAGCAACATGTGTGCATGCAGGTAAACACATGTAGAAGATAACACAGGCAAGTGCAGTGCTCGAACATCAGAGTTCAGTCCTGAAAAACACTAAAACTTAAAAACTAAAAAAGTAACCAACAAATGAAACACACATGAAAAAAGAAAAATAATGGATTATTATGAGTATTATTATGGGCACATTAAAGAGCATTAGATGGTTTAAGTGCTACTTAATTACTGTGGGGGCATCGCTTCCATTAGTAAAAGCCATCAATATCAGTATTTCATAAGCAGGTTAATATACCAGCATACCTGGGTGTGATTTAGCTCCTGTCTGACATTTTTCAGATGATCAGATAATGCCTGGATCTTGTCTTTATGTTCACTAACTTTGTTCTCCAAGACTGCATTTTCTCTCTGTTTCCTTTGAATCTGCAAAATACATAAAAGACAGCACAGCAATGACTTTAACAACCAGTGCAAAAACCACACTGACAGTCTGTATTTCATTCATGTACATTTCCCTCATGCATTTATCTAACTTTTTGACAGTGAATTCGAAGCCAGGGTTGCCCTCATTTGTTTGACGGCTCGACGTTAGAGTCACACTAACCTCTTCCTGCAGTGCTTTATTTTCTGCATTTGCTACAGGAATGGCAAAACCGTCATTCCACCCAATTTCGTATAAAACAGCGCTTGACATTTTCTCTCGATTTGAATGCAACAACAAAGATCTATATGGCGAAATACTACTCAGAAAACATCTGGCAACGTAGACTCAGCTTTGTCCGCGGAGGGTGCTGTACCACTTTGTTTTCCTGAAGCACCCATAGCAACCATCTGCCCGGATGTAGGGAATAAGGAAATATTTAAATCTCCGTTAGAGGGCAGTCGTTTATATAGTTTTTAATGCACGAAAAAAATTGTGCATTTATTAGTGTTATACGTGGGAGGAACAAAAATTTTTTTCTCCATATTTTACTTCTGTATGGACTCATGTGCCGTCACCTACAAAAAAGATTTATTGAAAAGTGAAACATTGAAAAAAGGCGCATGTTCTTGCAGCATCACAACTGCAAAATTCATGTTCATTAGATAAAAATTACTTGCAATCACAGAATTTAATAACTTGTACATTAATCCATAATACCGCCATATTTGAGAGCCTGTTGTTCAGTCAAATGAAACACATTTTGCAAAACACCAACTAAATCATAAAGTTAAAAAAGAGAAACTAGTCAGCTCCGATATCACAAACCTGGCAAGCCATTTATTTGAAACAATCAGTGTTTATGGGCTGGTCAGTCAAACTCAGCTGTTAGCCCTGAGATGAACCATAAAAAGAATTCAGAAGTCTTTTGAAATAAATAGTAAGAGTTTTTGTCTTTGTAGAAAATTAAAGCAATGATTGACTGAAAACTGATTAAAACTAATTAAAGTAATTTAAAATCATAGGATGTGAATATGGTATATTCATTCTTCATGGAATTCACAGCTATTCCTGATATAATGAGACCATAAGAGAATAACACGTCATCAATGGACATCAGGTGTCTGGCTAAAACAATTAACAGCTCGTTTCAGTCTTCACTCATTCAGTTTCAACTCATGAGGCCTCAGAGAAGAGTTTGGAAAGCCCTGTACCGGAGCAAATGGAAGAAGGACTGTAATCTTGCATAATAATTTTCGTAAGTTTATAGCCCAGTATTAATGTTCCCATATGTAGCCTGGATGTTTTATATTTAAATCTCCACTGTTGCGTCAATCAGTAAAATGTTTTCGGTGTCCGCTCGGGGGCGGTAAAACCATTCGTAACGCATTATCACGCCGTATCACCAGTGTAATTCATGCTACAAACAGTAGGGGTCGACAGTTGTTCAGCCTCCAAAGCCGTTGATAATTTCCTCCGTTATGCTTCGCCCGTTGGTACTTTCTCGCCTCGGAGTGTAAATGGAGCGATGCGAAATCAGATGCCAACCTACCGCTGCTACTCCCACTTTCCAGAGAGCCGTGCAAAATGGCGGCTGCGTCCTCGGTACATCCGCCGACTGTCCTCTCAATAGTTCCGAAGAATTCACCTCTCCCGGACTCAGACAGCCCTGAAGTCCTTCAGCATGGTAAGGCTGCTTCAGAGGGACTGTGCCTGCGAGAGTTACCTGATTTAGAGCCGGTCGAAATCAAGAGAAGGCTAGAAGAAACTCGCAGGGAGCTGAGCAACAGGAGGAAAATCCTAATTAAGAACCTGCCTCAGGACATCACCAACCAGGTAACTTAGTTGCAGAAGTGCCACTGGAAGTTTGTTTTTCTTGCAGAAATTACCTGAGTTTATCAGATTTATTATTTGTTGACACCAATTTTTTTAAAGTCATTTGTTTTAAACATACATTGTTTTACCCAACAATAGTCCTTCATTGTAAAAAGAAAGTTCATGTTCTTTATTGCCACAAAGTATGTGTCGACTAAATTACTTGAGAACCCCAGAAATCTGCCATGAGCAAACTGCTGTGCCACATTATTGATTGTTACACGTCCAACAGGCTGCGATGCTCGTTGTTAGGGGGCTCAACGTTATGAAATCTGCCAGACACAGGCAGCACTAGCCTGTAAATTAAACTGGATGATTTCGGCACTTGGTTGAAGAAAACAGAAGTTTTCTTGAGACTGACGATCCATAATCAGATAATCTAAAGAAAAATGTTTGCTTGTTTAATTTTTTCAGTGTTTACAATGAATGAATTTTATTACCTTTTGATTGTACAGTTAATCCCAAATCGCATTGTAAACAGTTTATATACTACATACTCGAACCAATCTCACGTTTGTCCTCTATAGTAAAGTACTCGAATTGGACGTAGTTTACTGTGAATGTAGAGTCTTGAGAGTTGTGGTTGCGGTCTGATTTTAGTTGAGCATATCTATTAAAATTGTTCATCTGTCACTGATTATCTTTATGATAATTTGCTGACACAATGATGTATTAAAACCTAATCGATACGAATTATTATTGTTATAACATGCACTTCTATATTATGTGAATGTATTTATGTGTTACTATCCGAAACATCAATGATAATAATAATGATAATATTGCTCTTTGGCAGGTATTATATTTATTATTTCATATTGAAAATATATTATGAAATATATAATATATCATGAATGCACAGACGTATTTGGTTAAATAAAAAATACATTGTAACATACCTGGAACATAAAATCAATATAATCATCTTGATTGCTGCAATACAGATAAAATGTATCCCAAAGCAAATCTTCCAGTTGAGAGAGAGATGAAGTGCTTCCTCTCAGTGTTTTAAAGTCACCCTCTGCTGTATTGCATGCATAAGTTGATTTTCAAATCAAAATCGACTCAATCACATTGGCAGGCAGGTGGAAAAAAAATCATGGATGCCAGTGTGGAAGACCTGGTGAATGTGAAAAATTAAATTATGGGTCTCAAGTGTACATTTTTCCTGTCTTTTTATTTTTGTGTTGCCTATCCCATGTTTACATGGAGAAGAACATTTTTCATTTTGTTTACTTGACTCAAATTATTTCAATCTGAAAGTAACATTGTGTAGGAAAAACAGATAATATTGATTCGATCTTTGAGTTTGTGTGCACAAACACATGCATTAACTTAGCACAGTGCAATGAGGGCGGAAACAATGCAAGGTAGCTTAACTGGATCATGAGTTAGCCTAGCAAGTTCACTAGTCAGTAAGTAGTTTACAGTAGCAAATTCGTACCTATTAACATTACCGTAGTTAATTTCCAGCCATGTTATCTTGAAGCTGGCAGATAGTTAGCCGTGGTGTACCTGTAAATGTGAGATCATGATCTTGCTATCTGTATGGACAAGAAGCCTTCACAGGATTCACTGAATTAACTTTTGTTGCAAATCAGCTTTCCGTGCCTGGCAGTAAAAAGGAGAAAGGAGAAAAAACTGTCAAAATGAGATAAAGGTTCTGGCACTGTAGCTAAAAAATATGAGGGGAAGTCAGAGTTTGCATAAGAGGTAAAAACTGGCTTCGAAAATATCTGTTGGAAAAGCAACGCATAAAAAATGTAATCATTGCATACCAATTTCTCGTAGGTTGGTTGGATTAGTATAAATAGGAGGATGACCATGTTTTTCCCAGTCATATTTAAACTTTGTATATACACACCAGTATAATTACCTAAGCTTTGAGAATGATGGCCAGTGATGGAGGAGGTGGGCTCATTTGCATATTTGGTCAGAAAATTTGCAGATTAATTTGCTTATAGCAACCATGGTCATTTATTGTTGGTGCTTTTCCTACACTATTGAGTAAGGAACTACTATAAAAATCAGAAAATGAGAGGAAGAGTTGAGTTTTTCAAAGAGGTCAGAATGACAGGCAATTCAGTACGGTGGACTTTTTGGCTGCAAGAGACAGATTTCCGTTGTAAAAATTGGATTGGTCACATCTCTGTGTCATAGAGCTCAAAATTATGATCTTTAAAATGTGAAATTTATATTGCGTAAATATGATGTGTATTGTTAATATTTTGAAATTTACTGCAGGTCCCCACAGCTCCAGTACAACTGTTGGGTTTGGTAAATGTTCAGTAAAAGCTGTTTTTTTAGGCAGTGGTTATCCTGTTTATACTGCCAAAAACAAGAGTGTGCCTAAGCACCATTGGTGCCTGGTCCCCTAATAATAGTTGATGTAATGAATTCAGGAAAGATGCAACAGAGGATTCTGCATGCACAAATAAGAGCCATATATCCAGATTATATAGTGAATCCAGATCTTCAGCTAATAGTACAAATAGTACCTAACCTAAAGTGTTTATCAGCTCACTTGTTAATGCAAACAGAGCTGAGACCTCCTGCTGACCACGCCTCTGCTTATCTGCTCCTCCCTTACCCATAAACCACAGCTGCTCCACAGTGGCCTGAGTGGTAGGCAGTGGCTGCCCTGTGCCTGTCCGGGGGACGGAGGCGGTGGCTGAAGGACCTGGCAGTAATGGGCTCGGTGATTAATGTCCTGCCAGAGAGCGAACAGCGAGGCCCCCATCAGACACCGGATCAGTTTTAGCTGTTCAATTATTCAGGATTCCCCAGGCAGCAGGTCACCCTCATTACAGGGCCACAGACCAGGAGATAAGGCTGCTGCGCTTGGCCTCATACTGCCACGGCCCTCAATGCCTCTTGGATACCTTGAGATACTGTGCGTCTGTCACAGGCAGAGCCCATCTCCTTAACACAGTCACTTTTATTAGAGACAGATGCAGTGACAGTTTTTGAGAGACACTTGTCGTTCACATGCTCATCATGTTCATCTCACACACTCTTACTTCGTAAGAGAAAAATAAAATTGAATTCTGGTTCCAATGTTCAGTCAACCGTATCAACATTGTACCAAAAACCCAATCCAATAAGAATTGTAAAAATATACCCCTTCAAGGTAATGATTTTTTACATTACCTAAAGAATCAAATCAGTTGAAATCAGTCACACCATTTGACCCATCTCTTGAAAGCAGTATTCATTAGTACTCTTATGTCTTTAGACGAACATGAAGTCGGCATATAATCAGTTTACAAATCTTACAGGTGGCCAAGAGAGGTCGCTAGAGAGTGCACAAACTCTGCTCTTACCAGGATAAGGGCCTTATTATTGATATTTTTATTCTGCTGACAAGTTTATAGTCTAATGCTTGTGTTTTTGTAGAATGGGCCAGATTTGGGGTATGGAGGCATTGCTGGAAACAAGAAGAAGAGATTGTAGACTCAGGCTTAAAAAGTGGCTGACCATGTTAAGCAAGCCAAAAATGTCCTTTCAGTGTGTGCTTCCTGACATATACTTGATCACACAGGGTCACATGACTTCTGTGACTTTAAACAAAAGATTGTGTCCTAATTAGGGTGATATAAACATTTTTAGGCATGTTTTGCTTCATTTAACCTGTAGCTGAGGTTTTCAATTAATAATGTCTAATAAGATCTATATTATTTGAGTTTTAAAAACTAGCCTTTTTAAAGGCTAGTTTTTGGAGTCCATCACATTTTCACCCATAATTCTCAAAGTGTAATCTCAAGCATTTTCAAGTCCATATAATAATGCATTATAAAATAGCATTCATGCCCAGCCTGAAAGGGCACTGCCAAATAGCAGGCCTCCATTGTACCATTTGAGGTAAAAGTTCAAAGCAATATCCATCTGGTGGAAAAAAAACTGCCATGTCATTTTATACAATAAAAACCACCTGACTGAGAATAGGAGCAGAAACCTAGGTGCAGTCATGTCATGAGGTGCACTTCCCACTAGAAACGGCACTAGAAACAGGTTCTGGCTTTGACAGTAGGAGAGCTTTCCTTAGCCATGTCAGTCTCATGTGTAGAGAGTGCTCAGTGGATCAGATTCCTTAAAGGATTGACTCTGTGTGGAACCTGCAGATTCTCATGAAGGTTATGCCATGCCAAGGGCCTTTGTAATGGGTGTATATTATCTGTTTTATTTTTGTAAAAACAAGGAATCATGCTTTCCTCATTCACAGTCAAGTGTTCCAGTGGTTTTCTTCTAAATTATTATTTTTTTTATTATAGGCTGATTAAAATTTGATGACAATGTGCACGTAAACTGATGGAATTAACCTGACATTTTAATCCTCACACTAATGTTGTCGTGTCTTCGGGGCTTTTCCATCATTTAAAACTCATTATTCTCCTTGAAAGATACTGCATTAGGAGAGTGGAAAATCCTCTTTAATGTCCCAGTCCAGATTGCAGGTTAATCCTAGTTAAGGAGAAGCAAACAAAGAAAATGTGTTCCTATTGAAGACATGTTGTTTTAAAAAGTCAGTCTTTATCCTGTACTTCACCCCCACTCAGACATTTAGCATGGTTTTCAGTGTGTTTGTTACTATGTGTGAGCAATGTGCGGGTTCGCTTTTCTGCCTCAAATTTTTCACACCATATTGGATTGACCATTTGCAAATTGAAGAACTCACTCACACTTGTTTGTCGAATCGCAGAGGACTACACGTGTGCCATCTTCAGGCACTGTCCCTCGTCTGTCCGGCTGGAGGACTCTGTGGTTGCCAGAGTAGTTTCTGATGAGTAGTGGAAAAACCTGGGGAAAAAGACCAAACCCTGCCTCCCTGAGAGTATTGCCCCCAACCTTTGTCTTGGAGAGCCATGGGGTAGTCTTTATATTTACTCAACACTTCATTCATAAATTAAATCAGTTGATTACACTGTTAGCACACCTCAGCTGAATATCAATATGGCTTTAATTTATCTGCAGGCTCGGTTGGACTGAATCATAGGTCATTCAGTCCATAGACTGTAGACATAACCGCTGAAATGAATACGAGTGATTGGGTTGTGTTTTGAGAAGAAGCATCAGCATGATGCTAACCATGAGTGCGTTTTCATATTAAAGAAGCAGCACTCTGACTTGCATGGTGCCGTCTCTGGTGGCAGTGATGGAGAGCGGTGAGAATCTTGGATGTCAGAAACCAACAGAATGAGCCAAGAGAAGGCCAGCTGGGATCCTTATCTGCCCTCACCCTCGCTTCTCCCCAGATCCGGCTTTGTTTCAACTCCGATATAAACACGTTCCAGTCATGGCCTTTCACTGCGCGAGCCAGTGGACTGAGGGCTTCCTCCCGACTTCATTTCTTCCGCTGCTGAGAAAGGAGGGTGGGAGCTGAAGCAGGGGTAAAAAAAAAAGATGACCGTTTTAAGATCGTGTCTGACTGAGCCAGTGGCACCACGAGAACTGGAAATGTACCACAAGGTTTCTAATTGAGTCCCCGGGTTCGGCACAGATTGGCACCGTGGCAGTCTCCTCAGACTGCTCTTGTAAACAGCATTCCATTGCATAAATGCACACAGTTTAATCCGCGCGAGTGAATGAAGTGAGGTTAAGTAGGCCAATCTGAAACACAGATCCAGTGGGAAGACTTCCACGCCTCAAGAGTGTTAGACATACGCTGTATGGAAACTAAACTTTCCATTACAGTTGCTCTGTTGACAGCGTTTTTAATCTAGGCCGCTATATCAGTGTAATAGAAGAAGCTGTTACCCTGACATTGACACACTGTCACTCCAGGTTCAGTTAGGGGAGATTCCATTCTCATTCCTCAGACAGGCAACTTATAAAAAAGAACATTAGTCTACCATATTACTGGGGCATTAAATAATAAATGTAGATTATATTATGAATCAATTCATGAACCAGTCAGGCTGTGTGGGATACAAGCTCCTGGACAAGAGCACCACGAATGAACCTTTACTCTGTGTTCTGAACACATTGAAGTGTTTCTGAATACATTATCTTAAATGATGAGAAATGTATATGGTCCATCATAACTTTCACAGTAATGCTATAAGCTGAAATATAGATCTATAATTTAGCAACTGTAGTTAATTCTGTGTCCAGCTGAAGTACTTGCATACATAAAATATCTTCAGTGATAACTGGATGGTTGATTCAGCGTTTATTGTTGTCCTTTGTGAAAATGTTTGTTTTCCCCGTGGCAGGAGGTCCACACCATTTTGGCAGAGTATGAGCTGAAGTACTGCTATGTGGACCGGAACAAAGGAACAGGTATTCATATTTAGTTTTTCATTTTGCATTTACACATGTTGTGAAAAATGTGATTTTCTAAAATGTGTGCTGCTTCTTTTTGATCTGAAGCAGCTACCACAGTTCAAATGCTTTGGAAATAAGAACCCGACAGACAAAAAAAAAATAACATTCAGAAATGGCATTACCACTCCTAGTGCATAGCATGTTGAGCCATTCCAGGTTTTGCTTGATCTATATCTCTGTAATGAGTGATAGTGGTCACTTATACAAGCTTACTTTGTTTCTTGTAGTAAGATCTGCAGTGACTTGCACAGCTAAACAGTTGTGGTTTGGTTCTGCTCTATGTATAAGTGATCTGAAAACACTGCAAGATGGTGAAAAAGAATCTTACAAGCAAAGCACAGTGAATGCAATTTGCTGTCAGCAGCCAGTGATCTGAATAGTGTCACTATTTAAATAAAGACATATCTAAGTGAAGTAAAGAGTGGTTTGAAGTGTAGGTCTACTTCTACATATTTGATGTACAGTCCAGTTCTAACTGTTTATTTCCATATCTCTTAACACAAATTTGAGTCTTAATTTGTTTTATTAAATTATGTTTGGCATGAAGATCAACTTATTGGATTTTTCAACAGCCCACATAAGCCAGCATATTATGAGTTATGGAATGACTCATACAGGACACCGATTTTGTTAGCTTTAAAAATGTTTGTACCCCTCATGTTTACATTGTGAGATGAGTGGAAATTCTTTTGTCTGAAACCTTGTCTCACAGGATACTGCAGAGGCTAAGTGTGTGCTGCTCCTAATGGCAGTCTGCAGTGCACATCTCCAGTGTGAGAAGTGAGCTCTCAAAGGCTTATTAAGTCTGTCAGAAGTTGTGGTTGTATAGGTATGTTGTGATGTATGGGTAAATTTATAGGTCACAGTCATTCTTTGAACCAGATACGATGTGGCTGTCTTCTTAATGAAAGTAAAAATATGAGGGGAAAGTGTAACTGTGTGCCCTGACCCCTTAAAAGGTGATTCAGCTGTACCTGTGAAAAAATGGTAAGACTCACACATTTAAATACTTTTTGGAATTTGAAATTGGTACAGTTGGTTGAGTTCACATAAATTTGGTCTAAGGAAGAAAACATATTTTCTGTCTTGCCAGAAAATACCTTCAAGGTTCCTGCATAACAGTGGGAAGAGAAGCCGAAATTTTGCAGTCGACAGAAGTTGCATCAAAGCCAAGGTGCTGCAGAAATTGAGTGGTTAAATGTGCATGGTTCTATCCTGTGTAAATTGGTCAAGGCTGCAGGATGCTGGGGCCATTATCCTCCCCTCCACACCCACAACAGCCTCCAGCTGATTATTCTGTTGTCTGGGAAACCAGAGAATAATCAAGAGATTAAAACTGTCAAAAAAAGTGAGGGGAATGATAGTGTAAGCATGGCTGCCAGAAGCTGTAGGTGGGAATCTAGGCCACCCCGTGAGAAAGGGTTCGCTTTGGTTTTGGTACAATTGGGATGACATGAAATCCTACACAGATGACATGGGGGTGGTGTACTAATAATTTAAGAATTGACACCTGGAAGTGCCATGCAGCCATTAATGGTGTGTGCCGGTCCCTCCATGAAACGATGGATCCTCGCTGGCCTTTTTCTAGCAGGGTCTCAGGCTGCAATTAGAGTGGTCCGTCTCCCGGCTGTCAGCTTTGCGCTTGCCTAATGCTGTCTCCCAAAGTAAGGGTACGAGGATAGAGCAGGATTGCAATATTTCTGTCTTGTTTTTTTCCCCTCCTGCTCTGCTTTTTGCACTTCTAGTGCAAGCTTAAAACTATTGTAGCAGTGCAGTCAGCGATTTAGACTGCCTGGGCTGTCTGGCACAAAAATCATTAGCACCCAGGGTTTCCATGTGGACCTCCGGTTGGGGCGATGGAAATGGTTGGCATGGGAATAATGATATTATGGGATAGGATTTTATGGTTGTTAAAAAAGAGCCATGAAGGAGCCATTTTTGGCACCATTTAAGCCATTAGAATTTTGTAGCCGCACCTCAGGTTATTTTCATAACATCTTATTCACCTGTTCCATCCTGGGCTGTGCTACAGGCTTGTCTGTGTTATACTGTGTTATAGCCAGTCTGGTGTATAAAGGTAGTCTGATGTTACCCTGCTGTGCCTTTGCTTTAAATTATTTTTTGAACTGCTGAAACTGTGGAGAGATTGGAATGTTAAGAAGTTATATTTTATGCAATACAGCTCCATCTCTACCAGTAAAAGTGATGGCTGGTCTGCAGTTTTGATTTACGAGGTGTGAGGTTAAGCAAAAGCCTAATGAAACATTTCTGGATTGCAGTTCTTGCTACAGTAAAACAAGCATATGAAGTACAAGGCTTTTGTAACTGAGCTTTTGTTTATTTATTTCAGGGTTTTGCTTTAACCACAGGACACAGAGAGGAAATGACAAAGATTGCAACTCATACTCAAGGCTGCAGGACCAGATTTTTGAACCGCATAAACCTTATATAGTAATAATTAGTCATACTGAATATGAATCCGTTCTAATTTATTTAGCTGTATCTGACTTTGATCTTACCATGCAGTGCATGATTACATTGGTAATCTGTGGCACAGTATGTGTATAGCATTGCCCCACACTAGGCATTTATGCAGTATGTAAGCTATGTGCATGCAAGAAATTCATGTATGTGCTTATGAGGGGTGAGGTGAACTGTGTGCTGTCCGCTTTAAACATGCAAGCTTGTGTGACTGAGTTTTGTGTCCTGCGACAGCGTCCTGTGCTTTCTGAGCGCTGCTTGTCTCCTGTTCTCCAGAAAATGAGCATTCTGACATGACAGCTCAGCAAAGCTAGCTTTTCTCCAGGGATGTGTGAGTCAGGATGGCTGTGAGGTTGCGAGTAGTGCATGTGAATTATTCAGAGAGAGCAGGGGAATCGCCACACGCGCACGGTACCGCATCCCAAGAGTCACTCACCCCCCATCCCCCATTTTGTAAGAGCCTCTGTTCTTTTTCTGCTAGCAGTGTACTTTGTAAAAGCACTCATGATTTACTGTTTCCATTTTTCCATTTCCTTTTCTCTGTCCGGCTACAAACAATACTAATTGGTGAATGTATCCAAATTTATATCCAAAATCATTGGTGTGCCATCTCCCACAATTTTAAATATTAAGTGCAGTTAAATTAAAGACGAAGTGCAGGACACTGCCAATGGCCAGCAGCAGTCAGTCCATCATGTCTCACATGCTCCTGTGCAGTGTGAAGTGTATTTCGCTGAATTGTAATGCTGTTGATCCATCAAGCTGTGCTTTTTTGAAAATCTTCAGACTATTTAAGTTTCACCATGATCCCAGAAACCCCATCAGGCAAATATAAAAAATAATCTATCATAATAAATGTGCCAAACCTGAATAACTAACCAAAACGACCTCAGTCCTTTGTTCAAGTGAGGAGAATATGAGAATTAATAATAGTTTACATTTAAAAATGTTTCCAAAATTGTCTACTTGTGTCAAGTTGGAATCCCTCCGTGTACACTTTTTGCCTGGAATAGAGGTAGAGAATTGTTGTGTGTTCAGATTTACAGTAAGAAAGATTTAGGTTGAATGATACTTGTCAACATTTGAAAGAAGTTCCAGTCGACAAACTTTCAAACCGAAAGAAAATAAGCTAAAATAAAATAGTGAAACACCCACCTGACTGCTTTTGACATATTTCAGCTGATACATTACATTACATGGTTTGACGGTGGTGTTGCGCAATGACCCAGAAATGAACATTTCAGTGGAAATATGAGCATTGCAGCTGGCAAATGAAATCATCCTCCACCAAAATGTATTGCTGCATTTTGTGACATCTGAACTTGCATATTTCATATATGTGACTTAAATGTCCTGCTTATACAGTTTCTGAGTAAATGACCAGCTCCATAAACATCTAAATCACCACTATTCCCTGCCTCTGTTTTTCCTGAATTTGTTTTTAAAAAAAGAAAAAAGCCAATATTAGTTAGAATGGGGCTTTAAGATGGTAATTCAGTCAGCGTGACCCTTCCACAGGCGTTATGTGACCAAGCAATATGACTGAGTTACGGAGATGACATTTAATTGTTAAACATTAATTAGAAGATTCACAAAAACCTATCTACATGAGTGTACCACAAGTGTACCACAAGCCAGCGTACTTTTCAAACAGTTTACACTTTTCCCTGTGCCTGTCCTATATATAAACAAAACCACTCTCATCTTGCTGTACTGCTCTTTTCTAATGCTTTGTTCCCTTTTTCTGTCTGTGTCTTATTAATGAACTCTGATGACACACATCCTTCAGTGAAGGACAAACTATTTTAACTCTTTCACCTCATCTGACTTCCCAATCTTTGGCTATCTGACCAGGAGTTACCATGAGAGATTATGAAAACTTAATCACTAATTACATGGTAGCTGTATCTGAACATATTGAGTTTGTACACCTGCAGATGCTCAGCCAACCAGGAGTGGCCAGAATGGGCATAGAGCAATGAGACTAACAACACCAGCTCCAGATATAAACTTCATATCATTCCCTCGAAAGGCTGGGCCAATTGCTGCCCTGCCAATGCAAATCTGTGGCCATAGCCAGTAATGGTGTGGCAGGGACCAGTTCATACACACAAACATAACCGCGACAGATTCATCCCCCAGTTGTGCCTTAACATATTTAATGTAACAATCAAAAACAAATCATGCTCATGTCTTTTGAAATGTATTTTTGTTGTAATTATTGTTGTTTGCAGTGCGCTGTGTCTGTGGAATTGTATGTCGAGTATCAGCTGTCTTCTCCATTTGTCTGTCTGTCTGCACTTGTTCTGCACTTGTCTGGATTGTTGTGGGGTCTGTACTGTAAATAAACATCTTGTTCTAATGTGCTATTGCAGCAGCGCCATGTCTGGCTATGCTAAGCCCAGTTTGGTGTACTCTAGTTGACAGTATACTATTTCAGGAAATAGTCTGATATTCACATTTTGTGGTTTTGGAGATATTTCCAAGTTTCTTGTTTCTCTGTTGTAAAAATTCATTATTTTGCTAAGTGCTCCCTTATTTATAATTCACACTGTAGCAAAAATATTTTGACATTAAATATCAGGGAGCACATCACTTAAAGCAAGAGCTGAGCACTGTTTCAGGAAGTAGCAAATACTTGTTAGCCACTTAGTGCATTCACTTGGAGGTAGGAGCAATTGGATTGTGGCAGTATTATGTTTCTCTCTTCTCTCTTTATCTTGTCTTGTATTTTATCAGCATCATCTATCATGGTTTCCCCTAGCTTGTCCATCCCATTGATAGTCAGGAGTTGTAAGAACTATGTAGAGTTGATCATTTGTGGACGATAGACATCTACATAAGTTGTGGGGTGTGCATGGCTATCGCCGATACCCTGGTTCGGTCATCAACACTTTAATATTGCAGGGATATGACAATTGAATATGTAAGCTGAATCCACTGTCTGCAGGGCTGGAAGCCTGGCAGAATGAAGAATGAAGAATGCTGCAGTGCTGTAAGTAGGCCAGTGTTCATAACAGTAAGAGAGAGATGTGGTGCAGCCTGGGTAGACAGCGCGGAGGTTGCCAGGGGAGGGATGATATCTTGTTTGGCTCACTGGCCAAACACATTTTTGCTGTTGAAAGAAGATCTAATTAAAAATCGTCAAATGCTGTGGAAGTACAGAAGAACTGCACAAAATCTCTGTTTGAGGCACACTGGACAACTTCAGCTTCCTCAAATTTGGGTAACTGATGTGACAGTTTTTACATAGAATGTAAAATGTACGCTCACTGACGTTTAGTATCGTTCATATCAGCTCAGTGCAAGTCCCACTTCAGGTGGGTCATGACTGTGTTATCACAGCTGGAGAAGGTGAGCCTGCAGCTGAGTATCAAATATCATCCTGTGGATGATTAAAAACCTGCTTTTATATATTCATATGTTATATATTTATATTCAAAATGCTCCTATATGTTGAAGTTTTTTGCTGAAATTTGATAATTATACAGTTGAATGGTTAAACTGAAACGTAGGCCTATGTCCTCCATTGTTCTGTTTCAGTATGTTGCTGATTTCTTTTCTTTTTTTTTTAAGAAATCCTGCCTTGTTCCATCACTTAGGCTCAAATTCTGGCTAATGAACGTTTGATGCATGGTTCAGGAAGGTGATTGAGTCTGGTTAGACTAATAAGTGTTCATGCATCCTGGATGCCACCACGCGCAGTAAGAAGGACGGATCAGTTTCATGGTTGTTGGCGTTTTTTGCAGGGCTAAATTAAGTCTCAAAAAATTAAGCAGAGAATCTAGCTGTTGAGAGAATAGAGGAGGAAGCAGCATTTTTCTATACCCATGTGGTTTCCATGGAAGCTGTGTAAATCTCCTGGCATCCCATAAATGTATGTATCCCTATGTGTTCTGAATGAAATAAATGGGTCCCTTTTGCAAAACAACACCTAATGTGAGTTACAGAACACAATGCTCAGGATGAGGCAGATACTTAACTAACTGTTTTGAGTTGAGTCAGCTGAGTTTAGCATGGCGTGTTACAGGACCATGCATTAGAATGTACGGACGTGAATCATAAAAATGCTGGAATGGACAGAAACTGATTCTGTATTCTGTATTCTCAATTAAAACCAGCCATCCCTCCCTGTTGTGTTCTTGGCATCAACCATAGTCCCAATGAGTCAGTGCTCAAGTGTCAAACTGAAAATATTTTTCTTAATGTATGGCTTGAGAATAAAAAATCAGTAACTCCAGTAAAGAATGAATATTGAGAGTCCAGCATGGTGGACCTCATCATCTGTAGTTGGCTCTGCTCTCAGGTGAAAAGTTTAAAATCCAAATGACTAAAGTCTGACCCAGACAGAAGTACTTAAATACCTCTGAGTGTCTGTGTGTTGTGAATTGTGGCCTAATAAAGCAATGGTGGAGTTTTTCTTTTCCTTATACAGCCTGCTCTAACAGTCCAGCTGGGTTCATTGTCTGCAGCTGCCTCTGTTCTGGAAGACTGGAGCTCGCACTCCTTGAATAATTCCAGCCTTGATAGCGGTGGAGCAGGGGGAGGATCCCGGCTGAGCTGCTTATTTCAGCGCGTGGGCGGCAGAGCGTTTAAACGCTCGCCTCTCGTGGCGGATGACTGATGTTGAATGCAGAGGATAAACACCGACGAGCACAGGGGCGTGGGCCAAGGCAAAAGAAAAACGCGTACGAACTGAGACGGGCTGTCATGTTCAGGGAGGACACTTGATTTGTGTATTCATGTTTGCACACGCGTTTGGTGCTTATGCACCGAGATGTGTTGCATAATTCCATCCCAGTTCCATTGCCATCACTGGACAGTGTTGAGTGTGCATTGTCCATGTTGTGCTAACGCTCTGATGTGTGCCATTGTGTCCTGTCGTCAGTAGGGTGCAGGTCTCTGCATTTGACCCTCTCATGTCAGCATTGGGATGTGAGAACTTTATTTAATCCATTCATTGATGCTACCATCCTGAATATTCCAACTGATAACAGATTAGGTAATGGTTGTGAAATCAGTCTGTAACGACCTAGGGGCCCTATAAGTCCATCACTGCGCCACTCAAACCATAAGCCTCGCTTCAGTTTGGACATGTTGCCTTTATATTCTGTCATACTATTTTGTAAGTGCTGCAAATGCTGAAACTGTAGCAGCACCAGGGATTTTATTTATATGTTTGAGAGAGAATGCTGCTGAGTACCGGGAGGATTTAAAGTGATTTTGCACTGCAATCATTTTTCTTTTTGCTTGTTCTAGATACAAAGGATCAGTCGTCTTTGAAGCTAAGCCAGCAATTAAACACAGTCTTCGTAGATATTTCTGTACTTTAATTCTCAGAGCTGTTATTGGTGTAGCCGTTGATAGTTTTAAGTAGAGTATACAGTATCTGGGCTAAGTCAGAGCCCATTTTATGAGAGAATTTTTTGTATAATCTGATTTATTTTGTTCAAGAAGATGTTTAAGCACTGAAAGAGCTGTAAAATTGGATGTGCAGAAAGCTTAACAGAAATGCTCCTGGGGCGTGGAGTGCAGGGGAAATCATGGATTTTCATTTACATTTTGAAAATGATTATGTGGCAAAAGTAATTGAAAATATAATTGCAGGGGCTCTGGATGGTGCATAGAGTAAAGGCATAAGTTAATGTTGTGTGTCCCGGGTCCGGTAGTTTGAGTCCCAACCATAGCACTACCATAAAAGGCCAGAGGTCCGCAGTCGCCAAACAACTTAGCTTTGGATAAGCATCTTTGTGGTAAATAGTGGGGTAAGCCAGTTAACTCAATCCACCTTGTTGCTTTCCTGAGGCCAGCCAGTTTGAGAAATGTGTGAAAATCTTCTCATTCCTCCAATAACGTGAGCAACATGTGGCTGTTATTGTATCTGTACTGTAAAGAACAGCAAAGGGTAGTAGTCACATGATTCAGCGGAGTTATACGTGAGTCTGTCAGGGAGGATTCGAGTGGGTGGGATTGATCACACAGTTCTGTTTTGGCAGGGGAAAAATAAAAAGCAAAACTGTGAGAGCTGATGTCTGATGTGTAAACTGACACATTAATAAGGGGCACTTTGAGTTTCTCTGATCATTCTCATGTTAGATTTTGTGGGAGACTAAATGGAAATGGAGTGCAAGCTCTTAAGTCTCTTAAGTGCTCAGATTTTAATGCGGCGTTGTTAAATATTCATATGGAAAGATGTACCGCCACTAGAGGCTCCTCCACCAGAGGTGTAATTGTTTTGTAAGGCTTACTGTAACCCAGATCAGCTGATGTGTAATTACATGTTCAACATGAAGCCATTGTTGGAGGAATACAGTACCCATTGAAGTCTGCTCTGTCTGTGCATTTATCTGGCAGTGTAGTGATATTTCAGCGTTTGTGCTTGGGGTTTTTCAGCTTTTGTGACCCTGCTGAATGGTGACCAAGCCCAGGATGCCATCCGCTTCCTCCACCAGACCGCCGTCCGCGGCAGAGAGATCACGGTGCAGCTGCAGCCCACTGACGCGTTGCTGTGCGTAACCAACCTGCCCCACACCTTCACCGCCGCCCAGTTCCAGGAGCTGGCGCGCATCCACGGCAACCTCGAGCGCTGCTTCCTGGCGTACAGCGAGCGGACGGGCCACTCCAAGGGCTACGGCTTCGTGGAGTACATGAAGAAGGACTCTGCGTCCCGTGCACGCTCCGAGCTGCTGGGCCATCGCCATGGTGACCACACCCTCATGGCGCAGTGGGCCGACGCCAACCGGCTGACCGCCGAACTCATCCACTCCAGGTGCCTCCGTGTGGACCGGCTGCCGGCCGACCTCTGCGACAGCGAGGAGCTGGCCAGGATCTTCAGCATCAAGTACAGGCCGGTCTTCTGTCAGGTGAGAATCACGTCCTGCTTAAAATGGCTATAGATCTTACACCCCTAATTACTTTATTTCCTTTGTTATACACAGACTTTCATAATCTCCCATAGCTATACAGTAATTTTTTTACACATATATCATTTTCCTTTTGAAAAACTTTATTTTAAATGATGATTTGTATATTATGAAGTGATCTTTCCTCTGTAACTGCTGCCCGTCCCGGGGGGTGTGTTGTCGATGCTCAGCGCATTATCGCTGCTCCCTTCCCGTTACCTATGCACGCGCTGTCTCTGCTCTGCTAGCTGTTAGTGTGTGGTGTGTGGGTCGATGGCAGCATGGCGCCAGTGACGTTGCACGCTTCAGGGAAGCGTTCAGCCGTTCTTATTTCTTATTCCTTTCATGTTCTTTTGAGTGAATTTTGGTGCTGATTGGAATGTAGATCAATGTGTATCCTTGATTCTGAAAATGAAAAATTCTAGGGCCTAGTTTTCTACAGTCGTTTACTAAAACCACATTTTACAATTATGTGTGTCAACAAAATTCCTAACTACTCAAAATTCAAACGTAAAATATTAAACATTCAAGCAAACAACACCCAGTTATCAATTGCTAATGTATGAAGGTTGAAGTCTGTGGTCAAACCCCAAACACCACCATCATCCATGCAATGATCTCACTCTAAGGCCTCACTGTTTGAATCTGTATTATTTCTTCCATCTCACTCAGTGGTTATGAGTACAGCCCTTTTCCATGTTTTGCTTCATGTTCAAGACTGCCGTTTTCACTGAGAGTCATCATGCTCTCTGTGCCAGCCCATGATCCCAGCCAAGCCCCATGAGCTGTGTGGCTATGAGGCTAGACTGCAGCCCTTCAGTCATTCTCTCTCATAGCCAGATGGTTAGCGCCTACATTCCTTCCATCCTCCCTCCCTTGTAACGGCAAACAGCTCTGTTTAATCAAATAGGCTCCCAAAGATGTATTTTATGCATTTTATGAAGATTCACAAAGAGGCATGTCTGCGGAAAGTGCATTCATTGCCTTTTGTTTTATTATATATGCATTGAATATTATGAATATTGACTGTTGTTTTTAACTAAAGGAAGAACAGTCTGTTTAGCAAAAAACATTCTTATCTTCAATGTTTTTACCAGCACCCCCTAGGTTAAGAGAGGCAATTGAAGATCTAAGCACTGTGAAAATGGTAAATTGGCCTCCAGGTAAAATTACTCAATTAAGCTACAAGGATATAACCTTCATATTAACAGAAACAATGGTAAGGCTAGATAATTACCAAATTCTTTTAATTTTGTGAGGAATTTAATACATTTTTTAACACTGGCTGCTCACTAAATCAGTAACTCATCGACACTCTAATTAACAGACCATTGCCAAATTAGAATTTTTAGATTCAATAATGAATATTTCTTTCTTTCCTGTCAGTTGTAGATGTGTGCGTTTGCCTATAATCATTCCTCTTCATTTTTTTCCTGCTGGCTGTAATGAGGTTTTAAATAATAAATCTGATTAAGTTGGTGAGCTTTGGGATAGCCGTATCACAGGGTAGAAAAACAATGGCTTCCTATTGGGGCATGTTTACACATGAGAAGGAGCTGCCAGTAGGTGAGGGTGGCAGTATATCCTAAGGCATTATAGCGTGGGAGTGCTGGATCGTGGTGAGAACACGCCAAAAATGTATATTTTTTGTTGTTTGCTTAAAGCTGTGGAGAGAAATCAGCGTTTCTGAGTAGAATGTGGAGTGACTGCAGCGTGTTCTGCTGCGGATGGTGCTGGACCTGGTCCGAATGGTTTCCTGGACCGCGCACCCGACCCTCTCCCAAACATTTATTAGAGTTTCCGGGAGGGCTTTAGTGGTCAGAAATGAAATGGAGACTGGAAGGGATACTGTAAAATGTGAGTTCTGGATGACGGGAAACCGAAGGGGCAGCCGCCGCAGAACAGCACTAATTCCATTGCCAATTATTGATATCCTGCATGGAAGGGCGTCTGTGGTTGTAGGGAGGCTCTTGCGGAGGGAACCTGTCTCTTCTTATTTGAGATTATCAGTACAGGCACTCCATGATGTTTCCCTGAGAATACCCTCCCCTCAACAGTGTCTTTCTGCAGATTTACACTGTCAGGCCCAACACCACTGGCAGGAAGTAGTATGCAACTTCCAAAGGAGAGAATGTCACTTCTGGATCTACAGGCTGAGGTGGAAGGTGTATTTTATTTTTATATGTATGTATATCCACCACACTAATTTCAGAATGTAAATGACTCCATATTGGCCAATAGGTTATGGTGACAATCAAAACTAAATTCAACTCAAAATATACTACACATTTAAAATACAACTTTTTGTACAATTAAACTAGAAAGTGAAAAGCCCTGATGGTAAGTCTTTCATTTCACTTTTGGCCCATATTTTAATTGCATGGACAGTCTGGGGAAATTAATTCATATGAAAAGTGTCACTTAAAGAGATGCATATAGATTGATTATTGTATACAGCTCGACAGGTCGATTTCCACATCCTTTATCACTCAAAGACCTGGAAGCTTTACTCTCTGGTTATGAAATCAAGAGGCACAACTGTACAAGCTACTGCACTACTTGGTATTCATATTGCTTCTGTCCTGTATAAGATGGGAAGTTGTTTTGAGTATTTCATAAATGCAAATGAGTTCAATTTACACATAACTGCTGCAAAGAGGATTTTATAGGCAGATCCATCATTAATTAATCAAATTAGCAGCACACTGTGCACAGAGGTGCAGTGAACTGGTGGGATATTTGAGGAGACCTGCCACATTCTAACTGAACAGGCAAAGACATGATATTTGTTTTCTGATGTTATTTGTGAATCAGGTGTTTGCATGACATGGTTTCTATTAACACATGCATATGCAAGGTGTCTTATTCAGGTGTCTCTGTTTTATCTGAATATTGGTTTAATCAGCTTATGGCAGCTGGAGTGTGCATGACTCATACAAAGTGAGAATATTAACACATTCCAAATCATAAAATAGGAGTACCTGGGGTGTTGTGTGAATATGGTGTGCATGTAAACATAGGTTTGGATGTTGATATTTGCACCATACAGTTCACCTGGTTGCCTGAAATAAAAAATACAGTGTTTTCACAGATAAGAGCTGGACTGACTGGACTGGCTTCCTTTCACATGCATTACATTTTATTTGTTGATCTTTTAGAGTAGAAACATATTGGAGATTAATATTGCCATTCATATTCAGCACACATTTAGACTTTTTTTTTTAATTGTGATTGTTTCTTCAAAATATAAGTCCTTATGCATTAGGTATTCCCATGATTTTGTCTACCCTCATAGATGGTGACACACACACACACACACACACACACACACACACACACACACCACCACACACACACACACACACACACACACACACACACACACACACACACACACACACACACACACACACCATATAAATGAGGAAGAGGGTGATTTAGCATCAAAGTCAATGGAGTATAGTAAATGATTCCCTAGATGAAACAGTAGGAATGGGGCAATATGAAGTGAATTCATCTGTTTTTCCGCACACCCTGCTGGGAATGATCTGCTTCTACCGGCAGCTGTAACGTCTCCGAGATTCATTTTTTTCTGAGCTGCTTGGCATTGGAATGATGGATAGCTTTTCCTTCGCTATGTATAGAGCCCTTTGTAGACCAGAGTTATCCTCAGGACAGAAATTAGGTTATGTACAGTACATTAGTGTCTACGATTTGAGAGAGGCACAGTTAACCTTCAATATATCTGAGGCTGTGAAAGGATGTGTATTGGTTTAGGAGGCGCTTTGGGTTTTTCCAGTTAAACTGCAGCTGTGTAGCTGGACAGGGACCAGCTCAGCATACCGTTTCTGTCTGTGCTTAAGGGTTTATCCACCGTCCCCATCTGCCTTTCCTGAAACGTGAAGGTTGCGTGTATGAGGATGGGGGTGTAGTGTCTGGCTGTAATGCGGCACAAGTAGGTTGTGTTTGACACTCGGGTAACTGCAGCTGTGGGCTTCCTTGGTTTCCATATCTGATCCTGGCAGAGGTGCTGCCTGGCTCAATCTGTTGAACTTTTGGGCAGATTGTTGAGAGATTTTCTTGTATATTTGTCAGTTTTCCTCAAATAAAATGACCTAAATGCTCCAGTGATAACCCACTTTGGTTTTGCTGTTAGTTTCAGGCAGCCCTCGACTGCATGTGTTTGCATAGGAATAGATTCTCTCTTATAAGTAGATGGTTAACTCCTTTAACACATTTCTTTGGTGCTCTTTGCCTCCTGTCTGTCTTCAGTTTAATCAATATTAATATTGTCCTTGGACCGCATTGACCGCCATAAATGTTCGTAACACTCACACATTCTTAACATACCAGACAGAATTTTCATCGTTAGGTAAATTGATCTCTGGTCGCTCTATAAGATCTGTGGTTCAGCTGTAGTTGTACAGTGATGGGGGTGTCGTTATTTTGGAGTAAGTGCCTTCCCCCACAGCTAGCACAGGAGGAGGACAGCCACGCTCGGGGCTTTGCGGTGCTGGAGTATGAGATGGCGGAGCATGCTGAGGCCGTGCTGATGGAGATGGACAGGCAGCCAATCAGAGGCCAGGAGGTCCATGTGTCTCTCTGTGCCCCGGGAACGTCTGGGAGGAGCACACTGGCTGCTCTGATCGCTGCGCAGGGGATGGTGAGTGTCTGCCTGTACTCCTGTTGAGTATACATACATGCGCACACACACACACACACACACACACACACACAGATGTATAACATGCAGTACAGACACATAAACACACATGGTCACTCAGACACTCATACACCAACACACCAGATGCGGAAAGACCAACGCACTCATACATACACACACACACAAATTGATGCAGACGGAGATTCACATGAATAAACACACACATACACAATCAGATGGAGCTGCACCTAGAGGTATTGCTCCTTATTTGAATTTTTCACACTAATGCTGGCTTGCAGAAAAACAATGCTGCATTTTCTCACAAGGACACAAACAAAAGCAGCTATCGCCGCTCTCCTAATGTATCCCCCAGGACAGGCTGTACCCCGGCCAGTCTGAGCTCACATTCCGAGAAAGTGGATGTCACTTTCTCAGACAGCACAGCACAGCAGAGGAAATTACTCAAATTGGACGACAAATTTAGCAGCAGGCGGGAAAGCAAAGAAGTGAAAGATTAAAGGAAAACAAGCAGAAGGAGATAATGATTTGCATCCCTGCCCTCTGAAATACATACTGCGGCTTTTTTTTTTGTTTAATGAAAAAATTTGGTTCAGCTCAGTTCCCCTGCTCAATAGGCTTGTACAAGAGGCAGATTGGAGTTTCAGTTGTGGGACCAGAGTGTTGAGAGTGTCTTTGGTTTTGGCAGGTGCAAAAACCCCAGTGGCAGCACAAGTGAGCACCATAGAGAGGGTTAGGGGGGTCTGGCAGGTGTGTGGGTTTCTGTATGTTGTGCGTATGTTGTGTGTGTGTGACTGTGTATGTATGCACGCTGTGCACGTGTGTCCTCACAGTGTGTGTGTCTCCTGCAGGTGTGGAACAGCAGAAAGGGGCTGCTACCGGAGCCCAGTGTGGCCCAGCTGCTCGGCAACATGAGTAACCCTGCCGCTCTGCAGGCCCTGCTGAGGCCACCTCTCCACAGCAGCAGCAGCAGCAAGCACAGCGGTGAGTCTGCCCCTCTCACACACAGGCGTGTGTGTGTGTGTGTGTGTGTGTGTGTGCATATGTGTGAGAGAAAATAAATCATCAAAGTTTGAATAAGCTGGCATAAATTCTGTAAGGACCACACACACACACTCATCTGTCCAATCCGCAGTGACTACCGGGGTTAAAAAAATCTCTCCTGAATTAAGCAGATAAATCACAATGATCCAGCCCCACTCAAGTTTTTAATTAATATCTAATTATTGCACTGCTTTTGGCCATTAGGAGAACAAATGACTTGAGGAAATAGTTTCAGGGGCTATAGAATTTCATGCCTAATTATAGCCACTGATTAAATATGAAAAAGTTTTCTACCTGTTCACCAGCAGGCTGCTATTAGTGCAGGCATTGACGTCAGTTTCTGTGGCTTTTGCAGGCAGAATTTTGTGACCTTTGACACCAAATGTGCTCTTTCCCCTCCCAGGGAAGTTTAACCAGCCCCAGGGGGTACCGTACCTGCGTCCCCCCCTCGCTGCGGCCCTGTTCCACCTGGGAAAGGTGCAGCAGGTAAGGCTGAGGTGGAAGGGTGAAATTAGTGCACTTAAGGTGTTGGACATTACAAAGGCCATTCTAACTTTAAAGCTACTTTATGTCCACTGGTGTACTAAACACCCTTTTCGCTGTATGTTTCACATCAGTTTGTTAGCCTCATTCTAGGCCACTGTATTTTCAGGCCTTTGTGTGGGCAGTTTTACTGTTCATCCTACGCCCAAAGATTTCATTTACTGTTGTGTTAGCCACTTTACAGCCAGTTTAAGCATAAGGACACATAAGGGTATGGGGTTTGAGGGTTTTAGGCATATATGGGTATTTATGTAGAGCCTGGGCCTGGGATGGGGGGTTGGGTGTGGGGAGAGGTATGAGTGTGGGGGGTGGTGAGACTGTCAGCTTGACCTCTGGCTGTTGAACACTTCCCCTGTAGAACACTTTTTTGGGAAACGGGCTCATTCTGCAGAATCTGCTACAGATACAGCTGGCACAGCAACAGCTTCTTCACATCAAAGACAAACACATGAACCCTGTGAGTAACCTGGTCTTCCTGTGCGAGCCCATCACATCACCGGCCTCTGCTCTCTGGCTCCTTCATTTCACAGATCAGGCTTGCATTCAGCTGGCCTTCAGCATCAGTCTAGGTGTGGACAGCCATCTGTAACACTCCTGTTTATGTGTATGCAAGTGTAATAACAAAGGATACGCATACATGATATCAGAAATGTGAAATAATGTTACATATACAAATACATTTCATCATGCCGGTTTAGTATTTATCAACTAAAAGTAATTTACTATGATATTCGTATGTGCAGATTCTAGATAAAATACAAATAGACTATTTTTGATTTATTGGAAAAACTGTGAAAGAATGGTCTGCAAATGTCAACTTTGTGTACGTTATCCCTATAAATAGAACATGAATCATAGTTGATAGTAATAGAAGAAACAAATGTTGTGTGCCCCTCTGTGCTGCTGCGCAGGTGTCGAGTCTGCTTGGGGACCCCTCCAGAGTGTTGCTGCAGAAGGCTCTGGGCCTGCAGGCCGCCCCGCCCCCCCCGGCCATGGGCCAGAGGCTGCTGGGTGGCTCCCCCACCAAGGAGTGGAGCCTTCCGGAAGGCCAGTGATAATTATCCTCACTTTCTCATAATTCATTCAGATTCCCTCATCCCAGATGGCGTGCCTGAGAAACAGGTGAATCTGAGAACCTGGTGGGACACAGAAGTGACTGAGAAAAGCCATGATTCGCTCCTACATTGCAGTTTTTAATGACTTGGCGGACTCCCATATTTTATGGAAACTTATGCAGCAAAAATGTTCAACTTATGTGGCTGAATATTTTACTTGAGGCCTTTTAAAGAGCAGGCTGTTTAGGGAGGGGAAAGGAAGTATCCCTGTGACTTTAAATGGCTGGGGGATTTCTAAGAAGCAGTGGTGAGGTCATATGCTGTCGAAACTCATTTCAGGGTGATGTCATGTGGGTAAGCAGCAGGTTTACTGGAAGTGTCATCTTTCTCCCCTCGCAGAGTCCATGGCCCTTAGCACTATTTATTTTCTAAAAGCCCCTGTCTTTCCCTTTTATAAAAGGGATAGGAATTGAAAGCAACTGCTTGTACATCATAAAGCTTACAAAATGTGTCTCAGACCTTGTCTCTGTTTCTCTGTGCCCCCTTCCCCTCCTCCTTTTCCCAGTTATGTTCATTTGAAAATGATAAATTCATCCCTCTCTTTGACTCATAAAGAAGTTTCTCAAGACGCAGCGAAGGTGTGTGGCCAGGCCCCTGTGGGATACCCATCAGGGAGGCAGCCACCAGTCCCGCCAGGCAGTGAACCGAGCCGGATCTCTCCGGCCGTGCCTCCGGGCCCATCGCCTGGTCCCCCTCACCTGGCGCAGAGCCTCACACAGGGCACCAGCAGGCCCCTCTCGAGCGCCCCAAAACCTCAGCCGAACCTGCACGCTGCCCGGGAGACCAGCTCCTCTGCTACGGTAGAGACCAAACTCCATTCTCTCCTCTCAGCCTCTCTCCATGAGTGCACTTTCAGATGGGGGCTTAGTTCTCAAACATCAGCACCCCTTAGTTGATATAAATTTGTTTTTAGCTCTTAAGCACCCATAAGGTCAACAGGTTGGAAGTTGTTCTGGAATACTGTTTATTTTATGGTTCTGCGGTCAAACCTTTGAGCCCTCAGGGTTTTCCTGAATGTGCTTTCTGTACCTGGAGCCTGATTTGGTTCGGACGTGTCGAAAGGTCTGATTACTCACAGTGGAGAGATGATATTTTAAAAAGTATGCATTTTCAAGCTGTGTTTCAGAAGAGCACTAATGGGATTCCGTTTTAAGAGCTCCTCCTTTTTTCTATTGAGTTGTTTTTATCTCAGTGATCAGTCTGTTGTTGACCTTTGCCCCTCTTTGCAGAGTCTGGCTGTGGGGCAGACATCTTTGCTGGGAGAGCCTCCTAAAGAGGTGAAGCTGCCCTCGAACCCATACCTGAACCTGGCCAGTGTCCTCCCTGGCATGGTTCTACAAGGTGCTGTACAACCCAGCCTTGCAGTCCTTACTGCTGTGGATGACCTTCCCTTCCTGGTTTCACCCCAGCTCCACTTCATCACTTATGTGTTGTGTCTTATTTTCTGTTTTTTAACCCCAACATTTCCTTTTGCCCAAATTTTGAATGCCCAATAATATGTCTCGGTGGGTAAGGTTGCTGCCAGATTTTCTATCCAATCAGGAGTCGTTGCTTACCTCTGAGGGGCATGTTACCCCTTCCAGCTGCCTCTTCCTTTCGTTCCACTGTTCACCAGCTGGGCTGGGGGGGTCTGTGTGTCAGGGCTGGGCGCTTCACCAACGGCTGGTGCCTGGACCTCCACAAAATGTGCTGGTGCTCAATGAAACCGTGCCACCCTGCGGGACTCCAGCCCCAGCTGGCTCCCTAGACTGCACTGGATATCAGACAGAGAGGCCTGGCAATGACCCAGTTGAGTTTCTCAACAGGTTGAGCCCCCTGGTAGAATTGTCTTTTAAGTTAAACTCAAGAAAACGAGTTTCTGTTCCGTTCCTCAGGCTGCCAGCTGGCTCTCTTTCTTAGAGACACCACACTGAGCTTCCACACTCCATCAGGTCTCCCCCGCCACCCCCGGCCAAAACCCCTTGGGGGTTTTGGTACACTCCAGCCTCTTACTGTATGTGCTAAACGCCAGGGTGAAAGTCTGGAAAGTAAGAGTGGAGGCGGCGCTGTAAAGACATGTGAAAGTGAGGAGGATCATGAACACTGGTGTGTTGGGAGATTTGTCGCTGAGTGGCGTGTGGCCCGATGTTCCCTCAGGTCCCAGCGCCGGTGGTAAAGCACAGAACTTGCAGTCGCGTGGCAGCATCCACAACACTAACCAGTACAGTCCTGAAGGCACCACAGATTACACCCAGCATTACAGTCCACAGTACTCACAGGTAAGCCTCACTGTGCTGTAAACAGCAGCACTGACTGGTAATCAGCACGTCCTTCACTGTAGGTAAACTCCAGGGTAACACAAAGGCAGTGACTGGTTACAAGAACAAATATATAGAAAAAGGCACATATTCATTGATCTGGAGATCACTTATGCTGGAGCCTGGTTTTCTCCCAGGTGTATTTAGTTTGAGCCTGTTTCAGACGTCTCCAGAGTGAGCGTGTTGGTTTAGCGTATCCTCCCTCTCTCTGGCGGCGCTGTAGGAGGCCATGCAGCACTGGTATCAGCAGTACCAGCTGCAGGGCTGCAGCAGGACTGTGCTGGAGGGGGCGGCCAGTGAGTACAGCAAAGAGCACAGCCAGGTGAGTCCCAGCTGCAGGATACAGTCACATGAGTGAAAGTTCCAGGTTACTGAAGGTAACCTTGCAAAACTATTCAAAGAATTTGAATCCAAAACCATTAAAATAAAAACCATTACTTGTATAGCTGTTGCTTTATAAAGTTTTTAAAATGTTCATTTTATAGCTACCATCAACAATCAAATCAACAAGCAGGACTTCCTTTCAACTAACATTGGCTTATACTTTAAACACACGTGTGCTGGTAGCTGATACCTTCAAAAATATATTCCTATTCATCGTTCTCTCAGAAAAATGGAACTGTTGCAAAATGTATAATGAAATGAAATGAAAATATTGCAAACCGTGTGATAACAGGGGGCAGCCAGCACATCCTATGGGGATTACATCACCTACTCGCAGGCTATTGGTCAGCTCCACTCTCAGCCACAGGTGACACCGGCCACTGCTCACACCTACCACAGGGACACAGTCAAGGTATCCCCTTCCCTATGTGTGCACAGATGTGTCTGGTGGTTTATGTGCATGCATGCTTGTGTGTGCAAGTTTGTGTGGATCAGAAGGTTGGTATGTGTGTACAGTGTCTGTCTGTGTGTGTGTGTGTGTGTGTGTGTGTGTGTGTGTGTGTGTGTGTGTGTGTGTGTGTGTGTGTGTTTGAGTGTGTGTCATAGGAGCTGTTGATTCATTGCCGTGTTCTACTCTAAAAGGAGGGTGACACATCAAAGACACCCACGAGTGGAGCGCCACTATCCATCACCAACGGCAACCACCCTGGCGGGACTCTACTGGGATACAGCTGCTCACCAGCCATGTCTGTGTACGTCACGACGCACAACTCTACCCCTGGTCCTACAGCACAGCCTCACACAGGGCAGACCGCAGCAGACTGGAGCCAGTTCTATTATGTAAGCATCTGTTAGGGTTAGACATGCATGACAAGAGTCTAACTCAGGCTATGGTCTTTTAGCTTCACAAAAGTTAAAGATATATTTTTTTTTAGTGATTCAGGGAGTCAGGAAAGAGTTACCAATGGTGTTGTGTGCTATATGATAGCATCAGATACCTTAAGAGTGTTCAGAATCCGGATGTGAAATGGTGTGGAATGCTCTAGTCTCTGAGAGAAATGGCAGGCAAAGATGTTCTGAAATGGTTTGTTCTTGTGACTACTGGGATGTGGTTTATTTAAGGCTACTTTCCAGAACCACAAATACTTGGAAAAATGTTTATCTGTATGAAAAGATCTTGATGGGGCCTGAAGAATGTTTTTTTTTTTTTTGTAAACCAAGACCTTACCTTAAGATGGCAGACACAGTTAAAAAAAAAGATCAGTCCAGATGTTCAGGATTAGATTATGGAAATAGCCAGGAGCACGAAAGTTCAGGCCAGAAATGGGATGGTGTGGACGTGGATGCTCTGCACATGGCTAATTCCTCAGATGTGAGCGAGTGGAACAGGGCGGCTGACTGGCGCACTCTCTCATCTCACTGCCCCTCTCTTTTTTTCATCTCTCTTCTTCTCCCTCTCCATTATTCTCTCTTGCTCTCTCCCTCAGAGCCAGACACGGGGACAGAAGCGTGATTCTTCTCAGCTGCCTGTACCAGACTCGGTGTTGGATCGGTCCTATGTGGGTCTGGGGGGCCAGTACCAAGACTATTCCAAAAAGAAAAGGCTTTAGAAACGCCCCAACCTTACAGACCCAGGGGATTCCCGTACTCCAGTCCCAATTCTGCCAGACCTGGCTACCCTTGGTACCTCCTCCCTTCGGCTTCAATGTTCTTCATGCCTTAACTTCCCAAATTTTCCTCATGTTTTTCCTTGTTTGATAAATGTACATCTTTGCAATGTAAAACTTTTTTTTTTATATTAAGGAGAACTGCAAGTCTTTGCCAGTTCCAGTTTCTGTAAGAAAAGATTTTCAACATGCAGAAAATAAAAAAGCCCATGAGTGTTACTTTCTGTCTTAGGCAAGTAGAAGATTTTGTATACCAAATTTTTCCCCCTGACTGTTTCCACTTCCTCCTGTGTAAGAAAACTCCAGAAACAGTTTTTGTATGTATCTCACTGCCATGGTGTTGACATAGGATGGTGGAACAATTAACAGCTAATATGGAATAACCCTACTTCTCCTAGAGCAAAGCCCTCAGAGACCAGAAAGGATAATTTCAACTTGCTGATCCGCTGAATTTGAAATCTTCACAACTGAAGTATCGCCAGAAAAACTGGTAATAAGCACATTTTTTTAAATAATGGTGGTGGTGGTGGTGGTGACAGTGGTGGTGACTTCACAACAGCTGACCTGCTGAATGCTGAGCACTTTTCATCCGAAATGAAGCCACATGCATTATGTCTTTACCAACGTTAGCTCTACCTGCCTGGTTTTGGATTTAATGCCAGTGCATCGCTGTAGCTAATTCATCATGACTGAGTTGGGCTTTGCTGTTTTTACTGTCTGATTTTCTGTTCATGCCACTCATGGTTTCTCAGAAAGACTTGACCACCAACACTGGGCATCGCCTACTGGGGTCATTTCCTTTTCTGCCAAGCTACTTGTATATGATTGCAAAAAACCTCTTCATCTTTGATGCATATTTTTTGGCAATTTTAAACCATCTGGGTGAAAAAAAGTTTCCATCTGCAGATTTCTTGAAACCTACTGGGCAGAATTAAACGTTTCGATGTTCATGTTCAGCTGGATTCCTCTTTTTCCTTTCTTTGGATTTTTTGTGTGCATGTGAAGCAGATGCAGTGTTCCATTGTTGGCAATGACTTGCACCTCATTAATACTCTCTTGAGTCAAGGAGCATCAGCCAGGCTGCAGTATGGCTTTGCACGGTGTTTCTGCTCTGACACAGCTCAGCCCCAGCCCCCCACACACACACTGCAGCCAGTGGGGAAATCATTAGTTATCTTCTTTCATCGCTACCTGGAGGAAGACTTGCACCGCTCTGATAAGGCAACTGAGAAATACCACGGAAAACTGAAATCATAGACGTTTAAATGAAACCATAACCTTTTCAAATGGTGGCCCTCGTGAGAGGCCATCCTGTTTATTCCTACGTTTTTACCTGTCTTGAGCTTGGGAAGACCTGTCCTCACAGGGTTTGCTGGCTGTTCAGTTTACCACCCGAATTTCAGAAAGAAAGGGTCTTTGCCTGCTCTTGCCAAAAAGCAATGCAGTATCCACCATGTCCAGAAGTCTGTTGGCTTTGGCTAATGGCCGTATGGTGTGCGGACAGTGGCTAATGTTCTTCAGATGCCACTAGCTACTCATCATTCACACCACTAACACAACTCACCCAGCCTCAGCCTAGCCGTCCTCAGTGAGACATGCACCTCTCTGTGATCAGCACTGTGTCTGCTCTTGTACTGCACAGCCTACATTGTACAAAATGGCCACTGTATCGCATATTAGAGTAACAGAATTTCAGGCACTGTTTTCTCTGTGTGGATGTAGGTGGTTTTTCAGTGATGTGTGTTGGATTAGTAGCAGATGAGATTCCCGGAGTGAGATTGCAGGTAAAAGGAAAACATTCTCCTGAGACACATTGCACCTTGCTGATTACCCAAGACTATTAGCAGAACTGCAGGGAATGGAGTCACACAGTCTTCACAAGGAGTGTTATATCCGTTTCAGAAGACAGCGCATGAAGTGCCCATGTCTGATGTAGAGAGCTGTTGAACATTGTTACTTTATACAGACTTTCAACACATTTGCAAGCTTTTTAAAATGGAAAAATAGAAAGTGGGCCAGGTTTTGTATTCTGATGGATTTTATAGCTTCAGATACGTAACTACAGCATGCAGTGTAGTTCCAGTTTGTCGACAGGACAACCTTTTGAATAAAAAATTGTTTTTTATTTATTTGAATTTATACATGTATTTATGAACATCTACCTATACCAACATTCTTGTTTTCCCTCAAAGTTTCTATAACAGTGCTTTGAGATCCAATGAAAATGTCTTGATACATTCAGGAATAAACTCACAAGCACATTTGCCTTGCTTTTGTCATCTCTTTTATCATCCGTTACTATGTGGCTCATGGTTAAGGGGTAAAGGCATAGCTTTCTGTCCCAGATTTTTATCTGTCCTCTTACAAATTCAGCACATGTGCTTCATCTGTTCCCAGGGAACTACTTCTGCAGCACTTTCGTGTCTTCTTACCTATGTTCTCTCGCCATCAGTCTCATCGGAGTAATCGCGTATAATGATATATATGAAATTATTTCATTTGGAAGGCAAGCTTCAGGAGAATTCAGAAAAGTAGAGTGAATTATTACCTACGATTACAGATTTAAAATGGCAGGCATTGCTGTCCTCTAGTGTCCGATGTGGGGAAGCCTCTTTTTTCGGCTCATATCTTGTAATCCTGAGATTTGAGCAAACATGGAGACCAGTCCTTCCTGCTTCAGGTATGGGTCTGAAGGATCAGCCTTGGTTTTGTGGGATGAACGGCATTTTACACTGAGGGTGAACCGCTGGGGAAACAGGGCTAAGGGGCTTTACACTGAGAGTGAGCCGCTGGGGCAAACAGGGCTAATGGGCCCCGTTTACAGGAGCAAAGCTCCACCTGAAAATTAAATTATGAGCCTGGAGGTTGTTGAGGCTCATCATTTTAGGATGGTGCTAAGCTGAGGAGCAAGGCTGCTTTTTCGGGCAGATCGTAGCAGTGCTGTGGACATGGGGTACCAGGGAACAGGGATTATCGTTATGTTTATGATGTTTTCATTTCTAGAAAAAAAAATGAAGTGGGTGGAGTCTGAGAGACTTATTTAATTGATATAGAATAAGCGCTCTGATTCTAAAAGGCGTTACATAAATGCAATCCATTATATAATTTTTAAATCTCTTGTGGGTCCCCTCACATTTTCTTTGGAATAACCATTCAGACATTTCATAGGGCGGCGTTACTCGTGAAAGGGAAAATAAATGTTAATGCCAATGGTTCGAGATTGCACAGGACATATACTTGTGAGGAAAAATGCGGAAAAAATAATTTCAATATCGACAGCTAAAGTTATATATCTAAAAGGTGAAATTTTTCTCAGACCTATTTACAATCAAATCCTGGCACTTACTACAAATTCGCTTGTCTGCCAAGGCGTTACATAAACGATCGGGCTCGTCAAAACTGTGTGGCAAAGGTTTAAAATATAGTGGCAAAATGAAAACAGTGTCCCAGAAGTAGGTCATATAACACGCTATGCTTTCTCTTGTCTTGGCCACCGTGCCCTCTGGTCACAAAGTCTTTCTCTGAAAAGGCAGCTCCTTCACGTGGCGTGGTCGCGATTGGCCACGGCTGCTTGCGGTCAGGTCACGGTTGCTCGGTCAGCAGCTGCTGGAATATGTTGATTAGGCCTTTGAAATCGATCCTCTTCTCTGGAGCATTCTCCCAGCATCTCTGCATCTGAGCGTAAACCTGCAGCCAGAAAGACAACACTGAATGCAGGGAAGGGCTCCCAAACCAAAGTCCTTAACAACATGAGATTATCATTTTGAGGCCAGATAACTTAAACTTTGTATTGTAGCTGACTGCACTGTCTAGCTATCACTATATTTGTGATATAACGCAAGTTCTGAATCACTATATTATAACATGTGCGTCGTATCTGTAGTAAGTGACACACAATAGAGGCATGTGCCCCATACCATTTCTGGACAGTTGGGTGGTCGGGGCAGCCTCTGTCCGTCTTCCAGCACTTTCACCAATCTGGTCACTGTCATCTGGCCTTGTGTTCGACCAATCATCTTCAAGAATACCTGAAGGAGTGGGTAAATGTTTGTCAGCAATCATAACAAATCAGTTCCCGAAAATATGGAAATATGTATGAATGAAAGAAGCTGAGTGAGTAGTGGAGTAAAAAGTTGATAATAAGTACAATGACTCTTAAGACAGGGGACTGGAGGGAGAAGGGTGAACAGCAGAGAAGCAGGAGAATGACAGAAGCAGAGTCAAAAGCAGAGGGGAAGGGGATGAACTGAGGGTCATGAATACTAGTCATGAAAGAGAATGGGAGCAGGGTGAATAGCAAAATGGTATAGGAATGGCTGGAGCAGGGTGAGTAGTACAAGGACAGGGGAATGGCAGGAGAAGGGTGGATCATAAAGGGTTATATGAATGGCAGGAGCAGGGTGAGTGGTAGATGTGCAGGGGAATGGCAGGATAAGGTAAATAGTGGATGGGGTGGGGCTTACCGCCATGGGGCTGCACTCTGTCTCACAGTAGGTCAGCAGCTCGTACATTGTCACGCCAAAGGACCACACGTCTGACGCCCGGTAGAACTTGCAGTGGATGAGGCACTCGGGGGCGTACCTGGACAGGAACACACAGTAAGCTGCTGCAGTTTCATTGGAAAACCACAGAAGATTTAGAATGATGTTGCACAGTATCTGTTGGTTCAGTCTGCCATTGAATTACCTCATTTTGAGAGTGAGTGAATTTCACACTGTAATTCACAATGTTTCTAAATGACACATTTGACAAAATTGTGACTAGATGGCCTGGGACCCAATGAAATCGGGGAACGATGACCAGGGAAACTCACCAGAAGACAGGGCTGTCCAGGTCGTCCTTCACAGTGTAGTAGCCCTCATTGTCCTTGATGCTCTTGGTCAACCCAAAGTCGCCAATCTTGACAGTGGTCTCATTCTCCACTAGTACATTTCGGGCTGCCAGGTCCCGGTGGATGTAGTTCTGCAATCCTAGGTAATCCATACCCTGGCAGGACCCAGACATTAAATCACCAAGGCTGTCCGCACAGTGGCATAACAGCGATTTCACTTTCCTCACATGGCTATTCCTGTACATCAAGCATATCAGCTATGATGACCCATACTTCTTCAGAAATGTGAGGCCTTTTCCCGATTTTTGATTCGCTCTTCCCATAATTGTAACCTTCCTCTTCCAGATGGGCAGGATCAAAGTGGGATATAGTCTGCTTTCACAGTAGCACATATGAAATCTGAAGGCCTCTGCTTTTTCACTTTGTTCAACACTGGGACTATTACACTGCCACAGCCGGTGCAGGCAGACTGCAGATGCCTGACTAAAAAGAGGAGCCGACTAAGCAGGGAGACATCAGTACACTAGGTAATCAAACCCACCCTACCCTTGATAATGCTACAGCTACTCATTCAACCCTCCCATAGAAGTTCAGTCAGCTGGCACAGGAACTACTGTGATTTTATTTGCACGTTTATAACCCAAGGAGAGGTACAGACAGGGCCTGGTTTCATTACGCAGCTGAGGTAACCTGCGCATACCTGGCATATCTGGATTGCGTAACTCAGGAGCCTCTTCAGGTCTGTCTGGGCCTTGTTCCTTGGCAGGTATTCCTTCAGACTACCAGCAGGCAGGTACTCCATGATCAACTTGATTGATTGTCCACCTGTATAGGAAATGACACATTCAAAGCACAGAAACAATGGAGCATGACGAGTGTGTCAAAACAGTTACGCACTGTAATTTAGCCTTCTCTGCTTATACATGAAACATCAAAGGGACTGGTGGCCGGGGGGGGGACGCTTGGTTAAGGAGTGGTTGCCAGAAGCCTTTGCATGTGAAATCGTGGCTTTTCCTTGGAAAGGTGCTATTGTGAAAGACACTCAGAAGGAGGGGTACAGATAGGGGAGTGGCTGTGGGGTGGGGTTGGCATCGGGGGAGTGCTGCGGCCATAGCTCACCCTCCTCAGTGCAGATGCCTTTGTATTTCACAATGTTGTGGTGGTACAGTCCCCTCAGGATGTCGATCTCGCGCCACAGGTTGCTGCTCTGGTCCTCCTTGTTCTCCGGCTTCAGGGACTTGACAGCAACCAGCTCCCCGGTGCGGTCACCACGTGGGTCGTACCGGCACAGCTCCACCTTCCCAAAGTGACCCTGCAGGGGCGCACCCAGAACACGTTCCAAAAAACTGCTCTCTCAACCGTGCAGTCAGCTACTCCTTCAATCATTCTCTCAACTACATAATGTGGTCGATATGACATAGTGTTCTTATTTTTAATATTCTTATACTGGTTAAAAAATACCATTTTGTGCTGCTCCCACTTTCCTACAAAAATAAGCTATCATTAAAATAAGGTACATTTTAATTAATCTTTTTCCCAACAAAATAAAAGCTCTTTCAGTCGCGCTGTACCTCTCCCAGATCTCGAATCTTCTTCAGGAACCTCTTCTCAAACACGGTTGGGTCCACCTCCTGGGGCGGCACCATGCCAGAGACGATGGAGGGATCTGTGAGTAAAAGACAGTCATGCCGTTACTCTTCAGCCAATCAAACAGGCCTCCATCTTACACAATGCTCTGACTCTTACTCTGTGGCTGCCTCTGAGGTCACATCCTTCCTTAAACTGATCTATACAGCATGGGTAGGAGAGTGATACAGCACAAAACTCAAATAGTCAATCAGTATACTCCCCAGATCAGTGAACATGAAGACGGGAGGGAAAATGGATGCTGCTATAAAGTATTCAGACTGGGCCTTAGCCTCATCCTGCTACTGAATAAAGGAGAGGAAGAAGCACTTCGCTTCAGCCTTACGCTGTTCCTCCAGCTTGTTGAGGTCCCTCACGATGGCTCTGAAGAAAGGCCTCTTTCGGGAGTTGTAGTTCATGCACTGCGTCATGAGGTCCGCCAGCTCCTTGCAGTCCGGGGTGGCCAGCACACACTCTGCAGTGTAGAACATCTCCTTCTGCTCACAGAGAAACGGGACAGAACAGGACAGACCCGGTCAGAGCCAGGAGCAACACAACCTGCCCATACAGACCAGCCCTATACAGAAAGAAACTCTTCAGTAGTAGCAACAAGGAAGAGGTGTTTCACGCGAGACTAGAATTACTCCATTGAAAATACTGAGGGTAGAGTGTTGGCGCGGAGGCTGAGTGAAGGTGCTGTGGGAGGCTGATCAGCACCTCTGTTAGCCTCTTGTCCTTGAGTGGGACTTCTCCATCGTAGCAGATCTCCCACAGCGTTGTGCCGAAGCTCCACTTGTCAGCCGCCACGGTCAGGTCCTTGGTGTTCCTCACACACTCCGGGGCGATCCAGGGGATCCTCGCCACACACTCTGCACACACACACACCACACAGCCGTCAGCTCAACCTGCGTTCTTTACGGTTACGTGTTTTAACACATCTCCCCTTTCTCCTTTTTCTTCAGTTTCTCTCTCTTTTGGAAACAGTTAGTATACTTTATCATGTGAAATGTTTTGCCAAAGGAGGAGGTCTTTGCAGCAAAAGAGTGAGTGAGGGGCAGGTGAGGGGGGTGAAGGCATACCCTCTCGGGTCAGTACAGTGATAGGGATGCCCGGATCGCTCAGTTTGATGAAGGGTCCGCTGTCATTGTCAAGCCCGTCCCGGGCCAGCAAGATGTTCTTGGTGCAGACGTAACCGTGGACCAGCTTCTTATCCTCCTGAAAGAGGGAGAGAGAGCCAGAGAAAATCAGTGAGGACCACATGTGGGTTTTAGGAAAAGGAGAATTTCTGGCCATTGTGGACACATCTGCTGATCACTGAACCTGCATTCTGCATAACAAAAACTTAACCAATCAGACAAATACAGTCCCCATGCATAACAAAAATGTACATGCGAGTCTAAATATCTGTTCTCTCATTTGTTGTACGCAAACAAATCACAGCCATGTAAGTGTGCTGTGTATCGGTGATGGGTAAGATTAGCTTTTCTGCCCATCTAAAATAAATATATAAAGGCACTTATTATCATTAAAGGAGCACAGCTCTTCACTGTCTTGCTTGCTCCACTGATGCAATTTTTGGTGAAGGTTGACAAATTTAAAGCTTTGCAATCTTTAACAGGAAGTGATGTCACAGCATCCAGGATTGTATTACCACATTCGGTTGAGCAATCACACAAAACCCCCACCACAAGTTAGCCAGAACTGTGAGAAGCGTTGATTTCATTGTTGTTGCTCAGGCCAGTTAAAAGCCCAGCCCCCCACGGGCTTGACGCAGTGTGAGGCTCACCAGGTAGCTCAGGGCGCTGGCCAGCTGCTTGGCCACCTGGAACTTCCACGGTGTGGTGAGGAAGTGGCGCTGCCGGCGCATGAACAGGTCCAGAGGGCCCAGCTGCACAAACTCCTCCACCATGACGTCTGAGCAGGATGGACACAACAACGGAGGGTCACCAGCTGCAGGATGCCTGACCCCACCCCTGTATTTACACTCATTTACATAGCGCTAGCACAAAGTTACTTACACAGTTCTTATTACAGAGTTTGATAAAACCAGAATAGATTTATTGTAACAACTTAAACACCCTTATGAAAAACCTGTGAAGTCTTTCCATGTCAAAACACACAAAATGACCTTGGGTAATATTTTTTATGAATATTACTCAACTCATATCAAACTGAAGTGCCAAATCAGAATGAAATTGTATGTGCTTGAAACAATGCTACAGGAATGCTTATATGTTTCCAGCTACAGGAGCCATTTCAAAACAAGGTGATGCTAAATGTCACAGCAAGTTGAGCTGACATGGCAGACGCCATTTCTGGTCAGCCAGTCGGTAACCATAGAAACAGAGATAGCCAACTTATGGAGCATCGTCAGCTGCATTTTCAAATGTTTCCAGCATAACAACACAGTGTAATGGAGAATAATCCAATACTGAGCGCAAGTAATCCAATTTCATGTATAACAGAGTGTTACATCAGGGTATTAATAGTGAGCTTGTGTCCTGAATGACTGGTCTTCACTTAGCAGCCTGCGCAGTCTGTCCATGAGGTTGACAGGTGGCAGGAAATGATACTACAGTAGTGGGATGAAACCAGGACTGGGGAGAGCCCCAATTCTGATGGTGACGTAGATTTTCAAAACCATCTGAGATTCCACACACCTTTCTAATACATGAAAAGCAGGTGTTGAGAGACCATGTCATTTACAGAGCATAAACGGCATATTTTAATCATAATTAACTGTAAAGCATCAGGAAGCATGAATATGTGTTAAGTGCAAAGAGTAATGAATCATGTACAAGTGTTAAGTGTGGTGTGTAACATAGTTGAGCTTGGACAGGGGGCTGGTTAGGCCCAGTGTAATAGTTAAACGTAATGGTAAAATGATATATCGCAAGTTGTGGGGTGTAACAGTATGTTAGTGTATTTTGGGTTGTGAACTGTAGAAGTACTGGTGCGGTAGGAAAAGGGGTGCGGCTCTGAAGCTCGGACTCACTCTCCAGGTCACGGACACAGACGCCGTACAGCAGGGCAATGTGCTTGTGGGAGATCTGGCGCATCATGCTGGCCGTCTCGAAGAAGGCCTGGGGATAGGAGGAGAAAGGGGTGGTTCGGTTGGCCCGGCCAGAGAGATGTGTCTAAGTGATGGGCGGGGTTGGGGGCGTTTCTCACCAGGGAGATGTCTCTGTGACTCGACCCCAGCACCTTCAGGACCACCTTCACTTCCTGGCAGGAGAAGTAGCCGTCATCCTCATCATCCTCGCTCTTCACCTTCAGCACGCCTGCGTAAATGTTGGTCCGAGTTCCGCGACCCAGGTGCTCCTCCTGGGAGAGAGGGAGGGGCAGACACAGGTGGGTGAACACCATGGCCATGAGACATGCCAACATGAACACTGTCACATTCACGAATGTGCTCAGATACACTGTCACATACTCATACGAACTCATACACACAGTAACACAGTCACATAAGCACTCTTACACACACACACACACACACACATGGACACAGGACTGCACCTGCACTATGTCTTCTTTGAGGATCCTGTGGAAGCTCAGCTGGCTGAGCTGACTTGTGGGGTATTCCACCACTCTGTTATTGGTCACCACCAGCAGGTTGGAGATTTCTGAAACAAGAAGCAGGCTTGTGATTGGCCGTGGAGGCTTTCAGTGAATGCTCATGTACTGGCTCCTGATGAAGACATTTTCATATTTTGGAGTTGAAAGTGCTTGAAAAAACCCCTATGACCCATGCTTCTGCTAAGACAACAGTGTAGCACACTGCATGCCTGTGTTTTTTGTGTTTATTTTCCTGCAGATCGTGCTCAACACCTGAGCCGTATGCGTGTGAGGGGAGTGAGGAAGTGTCACACACCGCCACCCAGATAAGGAATTTATTTCATCATTGCCTCACGTGCTCTACAACAAAAACACACTGTTGCCCTAAAAAAAAAGCAAGCAAGTCGTAAAGAGAGTCGCACTTAAAAAGTATGTTTTGACTTCCTGACTCAGATCTTTGAGTAGGACAAAATATTTCACAACCTTCAAAACCCCAACTTCTGAAGTAAATAGACATGAAGTGCTCGTCTCAGGAAACCACATTTACTACTCTCTCTTCCTTCCTGAAGCGAGCACCGCTGCACTCCGGAGCAGAATGTAAACACTGCGGGAGGCCAGGGTCGCAGCTCAGCCGGGCTACCCGCTGCGCAGCCATAACTAATCCTATAGCCTGCAGCGAATCCACACTGCAGAAACATACTTCAGCCAAGTCAAAACCTTCCATTAAAGGTTAGGAGTTTTACAGCCTTTTGCAGATACATTTTGTGTTGATATGAGCAATGTACAATCAATGACAATGACAAGTTTTGGTAAGTTTTCAGATCATCAAAATTCATGTACAATATTAATACATAGGTATAATACAATACAATAAATGCCAAATAAATTGCATGTTTGGGAATTAAATATGATGATTAATATTAGCTATGCATATGAAATGTCATCAGAAGGTCACAACCTTCTATATTATTATATAATGTGTAAGTATAAAAACATTTTGTACTATGTTTGCAATGTGTGAGAGAACATTAAAACCTCAAATGGCAAGAAGTCTGTGGGATCAAAGTTGAAGCTACAGTAAATGATCACTTACTTACTACAACCTTTTGTGAAACTTGCCCACACAGCTTCTTCTTTTCTGGAATCTACTTTTTATTCTCAAAATGAAGAACACAGAGTTTTTGTCCTGAGATGACATTTATTAGACAGAGATAAGATAAGGATGGCTACTAATGATCGTCTCTCTTCACATGCTTTTCAGCTATAGCCAGATTGTGTTCACAAACAAGGAATACAATCATTTAATTTATATGTGTCAAAATGAGTTGGTTATATTTTTTTTTAAATGGACACAGGGTTCATATTGTTTTCCTGTATCCTATAACTCTTCTAGATTTTTCTGGAACAGACTGTCCCTGCTTCCTCTGCCACTGACCTCTGTAACTTTTCTAATAGTTATTAATCAATCGTCTCATGTTTCTATCACAAATTTTAAAAAAAAACTGCCAAATAAGGACACCAGTAAGCAAAACCCCCCCTCAATAAATGGGCAAATGTGAATTATATATTTATACTATTCAATATTATATTAACAAAATAAATATTAAATATGTATCACTCCAAACATGATCCTTATCACATTATACCTGGATATGAAAATAACTGTAAGACCTGAAGTCGTTCATAATTTGTCCTTAATTTTGACTTGCAATTGAACTGTCATTTTTTTCCAGTCACATATAGTTTGAGAAGTTCAGAGAAAATATAAACACTGAATCTTTAACCACAAATTTTGATATCCAACCAGGTGATAAAAATTTGGCTAAAAATGTAGGTACTCCTTTACTTGTAGGCATAGAATATTCAATCAAAGTCTCAGCTATTAATCTATTTCCAGTCTATTTTACTTTGCAAACTTGTAGGCTGGTGTGCCAGAGCACACACACATCTTCAGAATTGCGGAGATCTCACAAAGAAGAAAGTGGTATTCATTTCTCAGAACACTTCCTCATGTGTATGACTGGCTTATCATTTGTATGCGTGGGTGATGCTTAGCTGAAAGGCACAGCGGAAGAAACTGCATACCAAAAATAGGTAAGACTGGTTTGAGCCAATTATTGTGTTCTATTGTAACAGTATTTGCTAATTGTACAGGAAAAGCCTTTGATTGGTTGAATCACATCAGTGATTGAAAGTTCTACAGTTTTGTTTTTATAATATAATTTTTCCGAATACTTTTGGAAGAGGGTAAAAAAAATAAGGTACACAAGAATGACAATGAATTTTTCACATGACTGAAAGCAAGCTCCAAAGCTTTCCTGGCGAAATTGCTACATGAAATCATTTAAACTACACTTTTTGACTTTTAATAACTTTGGCTTGACATTGATAGGTCACAGCAGCCATTTCTGACTGTAGCTAGCTCCAAGCATGGAGCTGGCGGAATCAGTGAGCGTCACAGCGTTGGCTGGCACTGAAACGGAGCAGGTGGGTCTCCTACCTCGTGGTTCGGGTGGGCAGCACCTCTTGAGGTAGAAGCTGACGTTGTCGGTACGCAGGCACTGGCCGGACAGGTGCTCCATCAGCTCCCTGAGGGACTGCCAGTACGGCTCCGTCCCACACAGGCGGTACCCCTGCGGCCCCACCTCAATCTGGAAGTTCTTGTACTGCCGGTTCTGTTTGGACTCACACAGGTCCACCTAGAAGAGGGAATAGGGCATTGTTTGGTTGACCATTTTCCAGGAATTGCACTAACATACTTATCACTGGTTGTGAAAGCATTGTTTCTCTGCTTGCTGTTGCCATTTTAGAATCCATTTGTTTTAATAATCATTTTTATTCAACCTTCCATCTCATAGTGTTGTCTTGAGATGCTGCAGTGGGGTGAAATGCAATTCATTTTTCACCGTAGAACATTTTGCTCCCAATCTCCAACCCACAGAGGTACTCCTGGTGCCGAATGAAAGGTGGCTTTCATGCTTTGTGCCAGTTGATGTTTTTATTGTCTTTGTGATATGTTTTTTTATGCTGCCTTCTTGGCCAGGTCTCTCTTGTAACACAGATTTTAATCTCAGCGAGACTTTATCTGGTTAAATAAAGGTTAAATAAAAAAAGTGGGTGCTGAAATGCGTAACGTACCTCATTGCAGACAACGGTCATGAGGATGTGGTTGTAGTCAGTGCAGCTCCAGCGCAGCACGTACATGCCCTCCTCATTACCACCCTGCCGCAGTTTGTGGACGGCGTAATCCGTGCTGGGGAGGGAGAGAGGTTAACAGTGAGGGGAGGGGCAGAGCTGTGGCTGTAATGAGGGATAAATATTATGGCGGGGTGCAGGGCGGAGCCTGGTTCGGGTACTGACCATATAGGGCCGTGACAGCCATTCCGCAGGTTCTCCACCACTGATGACGGCGCCACCTCACTGCACAGGTAGTGATGGGCGTCCACCGTCAGCCGGAAGTACCCATCGATCAGGGAGGCAAAGGACAGCGCCTCGGCCGGGAACGCCAGCTGCAGCTCCTGGGAGGAGGAGGACCAGAGAGAGCCGCACACGGTTACCACATGGAATGGGAGGTGGGATACGAACACATCCCTTACCAAATAACATAAGGAGACTGTATCACTGGCCCTGCCACAATAACACAGTGAAGCTGTATCAACCCAGACTAGTTTGTACACAGACACTGACACATAAACACAGCCTGTATCATCAGTCCTGGTGACAGTGGAGCCCTTTTAAACTTTGGACCAACTCTATGGGCTCACTGATAAGCAGACCATATCTGCAAGTTGTTGCAGTGCAATATAGCACACGCAATCTAGGGCACAAAGGCCTTTCTGTAATAAACCATTACGTACTGAAACCATTGTTTCCCAGCTCTAACTGGGATAAAAAAAGCTCCTCTGCATCGATATCTCATCCCTCTCGCCTCATTTACTGCTGTCCGTAGTCTTGCCCCTGCTTGAGTATTTTGTCTCGTTTCTGCATCTACTGTAAGATAGATGCAACGGTCTGTTTACACTGTGTGCTTTTCCAATCTTATCCTCCGAAAACTACAGGGAGGGTAAGATCTCTGGGTTACACCCTCCATATAAAATGTGCATGGACATTTTCATTCCTTGTTCCTTTTACTGCATCATGTATCATGTCTGGACCTGCGTCGTGCCCTTGGTAAATTTTAACATAGTCAGTTTGATTTTGGTCCCTCACACATTCCAACCTGTATGTCTGCTCTGATGTAACAGACGACTGTTTGTGAAGGTCCTTAGAGATTAAAGAAGAGCAGAGTGTTTTTTTGACACACTCGGATGTTTTGCATGACATTACGAAGTACTTGGGATTGGTCATAGAAAGACTATACAAGATGTGAAAAAGCAGGGTAGTGTAGAGTTCTTTTCCTTGAGATGGTTGAAAAGCAAAAACAGAACTAAAAAAACACCTCAATTTAGTTCAACAATCATGCAACTAGGGTATTCTTGGTAACATCAAAACAGAGGGAGACACGCACCATCTTTTTGTTGTCCTGTTTGTAAATGGTGACTGTGGATTCCCTGATGACAATGTGGGTGATCTCATGGAAATCTGAAAATGGCATCCAGCTGTCTTTGATGTCCTTCTTTTTCTCTGTCTTCCTTTTTCCATCCACCTTGTTCTTTTTGGACTTGCTCTTGTCTTTAGCCAGCACAGCAGTCTGTTTAAATCAATGTTTAAAAAAACAATGCAGATAAGGCACAATATATTGGCTTGGTAAAAGGGTTATTGCAAATGCACTGTGGTCCAATGGGAGATGGATATTATATCCCGACTAAATTCTTACCCAATCACTTAACCCAGCTTCTCAACACTGTTACCCAATCAGAGACTACTACTTGTATAATTACAACTACACTTATTAATCCAATCCTCTCGACACCCTTTGGTCCAATCAGAGGTCATGACTTACACTGAGAGGCTTCTTCCGCCATGTGATCCCTCGGGTTCCTGACACGTTCACCTCGTACACAGGTGGGTCGGCGGTGTCAAAGACCGATGAGGTCACTAGTGGCCTCTCGCCCTCCAGGGAGATGTGGAGCATGCTGGTCTCGTACACCTCGCTGCCGAAGCACCTGGTCAGGGTCTCCAGCGTGGACAGGTACTTCACCTTCAGGTCGTGCGTGGAGACGTTGCTGTCACGGATGGTCTTGCTGTCAAACTCGTTGACAAAGTTCTTGAAGACGTTGTTGATGCGGATGCGGGTCAGAATGTTGCGCTGTTTGATGGTTCTGTTCAGGCTCTCAGGGATGAATTTCTTGTAGCTGAGAGGAACACATTTTCACCATTAGGACACAAAATGTATTCCATATCAGCTGCACAAAATATGTGGGCAAGTGTGTCAAAAACAATAAATCTTCAATCATCCGAACCACCCAAGGGCACAAGTTCTAGATTGCTGACATCAAAATACAGTTTTACAATCTTTGGCTGAAACGTAAACAAAATTCCTCCTTATGTTTGAATAGGCTGCTCTACTTTGGTAGCCACCACCAATCAAAGCAGGAGAAAGACTTCCAGTCAGCCAACATACAAACGTGAACCACATAAATGCTTTTCATCTGTCAGTCTCAAAAACATGATGTGCTGGCAAAAGGTAATGACATGCAAAGCATACGCAGATCACCTGTCTCAGGTGTGAAGCTCAGGGGCAGCTTACCTGATCTCTCTGGCAACAGCGGGCAGGGACAGGTTCTTGCTGATGGCATAGTGAGAGATGGCGAGCACTGCCATGCCCAGGCACTCGTTCTCGATGTCATGGACCTCAGATTCATTTGTCGCATTCCGCACTGGGGCCAATCCCTTCAGAAAGTCGTACTGCCCCTAGAGAACATGCAAAAAATGTAATGTATTAATCAGACCCATCCCTTGTCTTTGACCCCCAACCACATGCACCAGACTTTCCCTGGCCACACCTCCTCAAACAGGCCCCACCCATTTCCTTTGGGTCATTCACGTTACAGTGAGAGCAGCTAAAGATCTCTTTTAGAAATGAATGTTTTCCTTCTGTTTTAAAGAGGGCAATGAATTTATGTGTTCCTTTGGTTTTAAAGTGGGATTAAAGGAAACTTAATTAAAGGGTTTTTAAACATCAATTGACAAGTTTTGTGGGTGGCCAATATCTGACTTGAGTAATGTGTCTCAAAGCTTGGCCCCACTGCTGATGGTAGTCCTCTCACTCCCCCATCCTGCCCCACAGGTGCATACCTGTGCGAATAGGTACTCAAGTGAGGCGGCGTCCAGTAGTGGAGTCCCATCCAGGACCTTCATGGGGCAGGTCTTCTGCTTGCTATGGCTGTGCCGCCACACCAGGGACTCACTGTCATTGGTTCCATGCCAGTTGGTGAAGTAGAACCTGCGAACAGAGACCACATACCAGGTGAGAGCTGGAACAGACAGGATGGCCCTGACTACAAAGCATTAAATGAATTCTAAATTACTAACTGAAAAGGAGACGAACTGAATTGTTTCCAATCTTGGCCACAGGCTTTATGGTTATTCATAATATTATTGCAGTCAGTCAAATTAGTATCGTACTGTTGTTATTGTTATCATACACACACACATAAGTGGGCTAATTAGGCTCACACAAGTTCACGGGTGAGCGTGAACTGAACTTCTACCCCTGTCCCTCCCTCTTTCTTTCTCTGCTCTTGCTCTGAGGTAAAGCGACAGTAAACAGGAAGTTCCGAATTCAAGAACGAGCTTCCTCCGCCACAACAGAAAGAGTGTGAGCGTTGGTTAACACCGCCTTGTTTGCTGACACGACAACTTTAGGCCGTAGTCGCGATTGCAGGGGGCATCGCTCCAACTCTCTCTGGTTTTCAGATTAACAACTGAAAGTCCTTCTTAATGTCGAAAGGGTTTTGGGTCACATGATGACATGGATCTTTTACATTTTCTTTGCACAAACACAATAGTTTGCAAGCGTGACCGTGACTGGTCTGACACCAAAGCGTGCTGGTGTTCTGCCAATATGGTGCAGATCTGACAGTTTGTGAGAAGAGTAAAACCAGTTCTGCAATTCAACACGCACGACTGACAATCTAGCTTGGAATGTGGGGGGGGGGGTGGGGGTTCAAACGGCTATACTGTGACCTTAGTGCGGTTGGGCATGGATCCAAATCATAATAAGTAAAAAATCACTTCAATAATGGATTACGCCTAGAACAGCAACACTTGGTCTCCCTGTGTCTCCACTGTTCACCTCAGTGAGAACAAACAAAAGCAGACAACAGATTCATGCCAGTTCCACATCTGCTGCAGACGGGTAACTGCAGAGTGAAAGCTCCCTGCAACAATGCGGCGCTTCTGCCCGCGCTCAGAAACGTCTCGCACTCAGACTTACCTCATGCGGTAGTACAGCTTCATGGAGGTCCCCTCGTCAACTTTGAAACTGTGATTTGGAGGATACCAGATGTCTCTGCTCTCATCATAGAGGGCGAATAAATTGTGACAGAGAGGAGATATATCTGGGAGAGAGAGAACAAGAGATCACAGTTACAAACCTCTTAAAGTTCCCAGTTTTGTATTTCAAACTCGCAGTAGAGATGTCTATTTCACTTATATTTTTTTGTTATTTAGCAACAGTTTTTCATTGCACATTGGGCAGAAGACATGAAGAAAGACGTTAACATTTTTTTTTAATCTTAATAGCTAAAAGACAGAGTAGCTTTACAGAGATGGCGGGGTTAAGCGTCTATGTGTAGACCCTTATGTTTTAGACAGCTGGATATGCAGTCAAAGGCTTTCAACAACAATAGGCAATTCTATGGATAGTTGAAAGACATTATGAAATTTCTATTGTCTGGACATGCTGTAGCTAATGTAAGGTAGCTTAGATCAGTTGTACCCCTGCTGTACTTACCTAGATGCCTTAACAGCAATAGACAGTTCTTGCAACTACAGTCAATAAGGCTTGTCTATTTGGGTGATCATAGTTGACAATTACATCATATTGCTGTTAAATCAGTCTTTGAATTTTCCAGTGGCTTTGCTTATCTTCCTGTTTGTTTAGGTAAGATCATTTTTGTAAAATCAAGAGGTCACTGAATCTGAATACTGAACCCTACGCAGTGTCCTTATAATGATGCTATATATAATGAGCTACCAAAAGAGCAAAACAACCTCCATATTATCTTCAGTTTGACATCGGTGCAAATACATTGTACAATGTTTCTCGCAAATAAACTACATTTCCCATGAGTAGAACAGACAAACGGTTTTAATCGACTCCAGTTGCTTAATCTTGTCAGTCTTTCTGACGTCTCAAGAGCCAAAATGTCAACAATACATAAATGACATCTGACAAACACTTTTTTTTTACATTTATGTAGTTAAACCTGCTTTACACTGTGAATAGCCAACCATTACACACGGAAATGACATTAGATTATCAAGCACCGTATTGCTTCAGGCTGTGTGGAAACTCAAGCAAATGTGGAAGCTCAGCAAATGGCAGTCTCATGGTTGGGCTACAAACACAAAGCTTACATTAAGAGGGTTTGTAAAATGAACAGGAAATACCATTTCCTGGGTCTGCTGACATGATCCACTTCACTCCTCTATTAGTGCTGAATGGATGTAAATAAAAAAATAAGCTAAAAAACAAATAACTAAAAAGACTGAAATCTGTTGGACGCTGAAACCTTAGCAGGCCGTTTCATGTTGTGGGATGTGCCGCTATAAAATGGCGGTCAGGTCCACTTACGGCACTTCTTGGCAGCCTCTGTGCTCAGCTCCTCAGCCGAGTGGCAGCCCCTTGGGCACTGCAGAGGGCTGGTGTCAGGCAGGTAGAAGTGGATCTCCAGACCCCATATGGCAACAGGCATGGTGGTCTCGTTCCTCTTCGGCTTCCGCATTTTCACGCACAGCTGCCTGCTCAGTTCCATTGCGTATAGTCGTGGCATTCAGGCTCTGAGGGAGCGGGAGAGAGCAACAGGGGCAGAGAGGGACAGAGCATTGAGAGTCCCACCCATTTGAACCCATTTTTAATTCTTATCAAAATCACTGTAAAAGGTTACATGAATATATTCAATGGAGAAAATGATGCAGTTTTGTTATGAAGTGATGTGATATTGAGATGCCAGTTAGAAGTAAGTGTATTAAGTTTTATTTCATTTGTAAGACACAAATCAAAAATATCTCATTTCTACCATAGCGATGTATATAATGTAGGTACCGAGTCACTGAATTGCCCCATCAGCTGACAGGGGGACAAATACTACGCCCATAAAAATACTTCCTGAATATGAGTTCCCAAAATTCCTGACCTTGTGCATAATGCTCAATTTCCTAAATTGTAAGGAAGTACTTGTACTGAAGTTAAAGTAATTTAGTATACTACTGCAGCAAGTATAGATGGCACTTATATTTCTGTTTCAGTAAACCCTCTGATTATTTTGATGATGTCAGATTCCATGGGATGGTTTTTCATTCTGTTTGAGCATGATGATGTCACAAAGGAATGAAGAAAATACTTCCTTGACAGGACACACTGGGGTATTCCCCACCATAGCAGAGCACCAAACATTTAAATCACCTGCTCTCATTTCCTCCTCGACTGACATGTAAAATGACTGCCTGTGTGTCAGAGTGGAGATAAGGTGGTAGTGGAGGAAAGGAGACATTTCTTCAATTTTTAGAAGGTTATGGCACTGTTTCACACACCAGTAATGTTTCAGTTCCCACTGAATCTCCTGGTGGTGGTTCATAATTACAACACTGCTTCATATCCCGCTAGTGTGACAGTAGTAGGGTGGGAGAAAAAATCGATTCAGTTACAAATTGCGATTATTGTGACAAACAATTCTGAAATTGTGGCACTGATGGAAAATCGATCTATTAAAAAGTACATGCTTTAGGTCAGATTTTAATCTTGACTGGCACCCGTGATGGGGGTATGAATTTCATCAAACCTAAAAATGGGAGGAGCTACCGCATAATATCAGCGGTCCAATGATTTGGACCAATGACCACAATGGTTATGGAGACGTTTTTTATTTGTTGAACAAACCAATGATTGATGGTTAAGTGACTTTGTCCATTAGTTTAATTAAGCCACAACCAACCCTGCATTTTTGTGATGCAGATTTAGTTCATATCAATTTCTTTTTATATAATATAGGTTGAATTCACATTCCAGCCTCTTCAAGAGTAAACAAATGATTTGACATTTTTGTCTACTGTAGATGACCCATGGTTTCATCTTTGGAGGTTGGTCATTTGAGCAAAATCTAAAGATAGCTATAGATGGCTACTGAATTTATGTTTTATAATTTACAGATGGTCATAATCGTGAGTTGTCGGTCCGCCCAGTGTTTCTCATCAAGAAAAAAAAACTGGGACTTTATTACAAGACATTACAGTCTTTAAACATATTTTTTTTGGTAATGTCCAACTTCCTCTTTTCTTCGGCCACTTGTCAATGCTGACAAAAACAGGAACCTGCGCTCTGCAGTCAGAGAAACTGGCCTTCGATTCAGTTGGTCATCCAAAGGCACTGACTGTGTTAACCCTGCATGCTAAGACTAGAGCTCTTCATGATAAGCCTGGTGAAAATACAATGTAGCTGAGGGCGACAAGCACGCCCACTTTGCAACATTTAATCAACACTGTCTAACCAATTACCTCAAATAAACGTGAAAGAATGTTCGAACAGGGATCCGAACCTGCAGTTCAATCAAACAGGGAGGTGGTGCATGTAGACTGTCATGCTTCTTCAAGCCACCCAGTGAGCATGTGATCACCCTCGGCCGCTACATCCTTATCGACTCGTCACTGTTAGTCAGGGCTGGTCCTCGAAATACTGACATCTCTAGATCTGACTTGCCTGGGTCCCAAGCCTTCTTGTTTATCATCACAACATTAGTAAGACCCATTAATGGAGGTTGAGACACAGTTTTAAAAATAGTGATTAAATGTATGACTCAGTCCAGAAGTTGCTCATCAATATTTCAAGAATCATCGCAGCTCTACTCAGGTGAATGGCTCTCAGCGGCATCTCTCAGGCTGAGGCAAAAGCGACCTCGCCATCGAGAAAAATAACAAGGCAGGGTGGCAGAGAAATAACACAACATTCAGGCTTTTTGCTTCCCTTGTAACAAAATATAATACTGCAGAAAAGAGATACTGTGCGCACTGCTCTGCTACTTCCTGTGTAAAGGGTTTCAGTGCTTCTTAGCTTTGTTTCATTCAGTCAGTCACCTTTCCCCCAGGTTCATTCACACAGGGATATGGAGCACATCACCAGGTTATATACTGAAGCCTCTACTCAACAACTCTTTATTATATGCTAACAAGTACAGAACAAAATAATGGAAACAAACCAGGATTCAGCAATAAATGGTTTTGGGGTCCCAATATAGACCGGTCCATGTTTTCCCCAACATGATTTGGCAAGCACCACTGTCCAGATCCATCATTATTTGAGGGCACTTATTGATAATCTTCACAAACGTTAAACAGTTTCCTTCATGAGCAGAGGGGTCTCTGAAGGTGGTGATGGTCCCACCCGCAGGGTTAAAGCAGTCCCAGGTGGTCTAAGGAGCAGGACACTTGCGTATGCAGCATGTCATAGCATTGTTAGTCACCAGATCTGAACCCTAGTTAGCCTTTGTGGGATATTTTGGAATGATGAGTGGAAACAGTGTCATTCCACCTCCATCATCTGAGACTGAGCTGATGGGAGTTTTGTGGTTAAGGGCATACGCTGAATGATGTACACAGGTCATGACGTTCTGGTCACGAAGCGAGGCCCAGCACCATGGTGTGTGAGCTTTAGATTGCTGTGTCTATTTTTCCTTTACTGCATGTATATTGTGTCACATCTGAGAAAGCAAAATTAGTTGATTCATTTACTACAAAGGTCAGAGCTATATGACCATCTATACATTCCACGCCCCTGTATTTTCCATCCTTTGGTCAGATTTTAGGGGTGAACGACTGGTTGTACTTCGTCCGCACTAGGCTGGGGTTGTGTAAACATGGCAGACATGTTCTGACTATGCTGTTATGACTGCCTTCAGGACTCGCACCACTCAGAACTATTCTGTTCTTCCTGTTCTGTGATGTTTCAGTTTGCATGTTGTGCCGTGACATGACCTTCACCACCTATTGCTCATTCTCATACTATAACAATAACTGATCGGGATAGTCTCAGTCATTCTCCCTTACTGTTTTGATGAAGGTTTTTTTTTAATATCATCAAGACGATGATAATTATTCCTATTTTTATAATGAACATAAAATATTTCCCTGAGACAGAATGCATACTGTCCGCTCACAGGGTGAACAGTTCAGCAGAGCTGCTAAAACAGATCAAGGTGAAAAAGAGCACCTAAAAAAATAACAAAGTCCAATGAGAGAGAGAGAGAGAGAGAGAGAGAGAGAGAGAGAGAGAGAGAGAGAGAGAGAGAGAGAGAGGGAGAGAGAGATTCTGCTGTGAAACAGTGGTTGCTCTCTGCTGCTTACATGTCATTTGATTTGCAAATGCCCCTGAATTAATTACTTATAATGGGATTAGAAGTCCGATTCCAAGCAACTTGTCTCTTTACACTGGCATAAAAAACATCTGCTGATGTCTGAAAGTGGCCAAAGTCAGTCGTACGTTATATCTAAATGCACCATGGAATACTAGAGGTGAATGCCCATTTGGTGCTAAGTGTTTCTTGTAATAAGTGCTTGTCCACTGAAATTTGCTTCATTTGTTAATGTAGCCCCAGGCACATGTCAGGATCTTATTAACAAAGGAACAGCAGTCGGTTCAGCCAGAATACCCTCTAACAAGACATCAGGTGTGAGAAGTAAAGAGGTACTTGTGTAGGGAAATACACTCCCTACACTCCCTACATACAATCAAGCCAATTAAAATGGCTAAAATCATAGCATGTGTCATGGTGTATGTTAAAACTGACATACAAAACTTTCTCTGAAAAAACCACAGCCTTCATTAGCCATAGCCATAATGTGAGGGTCTGAAAGAGGATGGTGCCCTCCACTGTATCCAGCACCACAGTGGTTCAGCACGTTCAGTCTGCCTGCACTGGCTACGTAAGCAGCACAGTCCTCCACTGTAATGACGTCAGTGGCTTCACACAGCTCAGGCTGACTGTGTAATGACAGTAATGTAGGCTGATGGTACACATTTCAGAAAATGTGTGTGCGGCTGTGCGCTCTCCTGAACTGACAGGAGTATGCTAAAAGCAGAGCGCAGCTGAGACAGAGCTTCCTGAAAATGGGGGAGAGAGGTTACTCAGGGATACCCAAAATATGAGACAAATTGGGTAAGAATACAAAGCATTGCACTGCTGGAATGAAGACACTCCTCAGATGCTGATACTTCTGTTTTATTCTGTTTCATGTTTTAACTATTAACTGAACCTCTAATCTTCAAATCTTTTTTTCATTATCTTCTCTCCTATTGTTAATTATGCACAATATTTATTTTACTGTTGAGCACAATGATAAACCAATACATTGTAAAATAACAAATTCATTGTGATGTGAACTTGTAACTTATTCACCAGATCTGATGGTTCATATTTTTGTTACTATTATTATTATTATTATTATTATTATTACTACTACTACTACCCATAATCATCACATACTATTATTATTATTGTTATTATGTTGTTATTAGTATGTTGTTATGGTATTATTATGACCATCATCAACAACTTTGAAATAGCTACATATTAATTGCATTGCTAAAATAAATAACAAAGACAACACAACCAAAGAAAAAAGAAGAAAATTCAATCAAAAGCAAAATTATAGAAATCATAACAGGGTGTAGGGTGGGGTGGGGTGTGGGGGTATAAACAACCACAATTATCTGTACCTATAATCTCTCTCTCTCTCTCTTCCCCAACTGTAACCTTTTTTTCTTTAAATTTCTGCTGTGTCCCCTGACAGTAGTCTAACCTGATACACGCCCATCAGAAAGCCTGGTTTCAGCTTTACAATGGAAAAAGAAACATATTGATTCACCTTGAGTGAGCCAATCGATTATGTGCATTCATTGTCTTTCATGCTTTGTGTAGAATCTGCATCACTTTCAGAAGCCTATATTTAAACAGACACTCATGAAATGGGACTAAAACTAAAAATTACAGAACTTTTTTGTTCTCCATGTAACTTTTTGACAGTATAAATGAAGTCAGTACCCGTAAAATCCTCAGTGTCGTAGTGGAGGTTCACCGGGTAAAAACCCCTTACAAGTCATTGTACTTTAGTCGTCGGGAGCATTTAACACGTAGTGCCTAAAACCTTACCACATCCTCAGAAAACGCTTTTTTCTCTTGCGACGAAAATGACTTTTGGGCCCTTTCCAAAACTGAAAACACTTGCAACCATCTACCTGATGCAGTACATAGAGACAAAACGCTCACCCCAATGGTTCCTTTAACAAGACCAGAAGCAAAACATTTGACAGATAATTTAAATCTGCTTTAAAAAAAAAAGCAGCTCAGAAAGCATAATACGCCTAAACAGAATTGGGTTTTGTATGATCTCTGCTGGGTACAAATTACATAGCAATACTCAAAACTGACAAAGCAGCTAATCAACTTTGATTACGGTTTTTCTGTTTTATAAATCATCACTAATCAATTACTGTAGTTTACTCTGTATGTCTCTACAGGAAACTGCTTCCACTGAAAACAGCACCAATGATTTTTTTACCCAGGCATTTGCAGTGTACTTGATTTTAATATTAAATCAATTACACTGATTACAGTGGTTTCTAATAGTATTGCAGTAATTACAGCTACATATCTAGTCGTCAGGAACACGCAATCATCGAACATAATTATAACATCTGTTTTTCGTCATTCTGCGTCATCAATTTTTTTCCAATATATATGATGTCATTTTTAAACGTTTGCGATAGGGTTTCGAAGTTGCCAATTTGAAACAGGGTTTTTCCTGATGATTTACATAATGAAGAAGTAGCATACCTTCTGTGGTGCGTTTTAAATTCTTTTAACGGGAAAGAAACACAACTACTCCGACTTCACCAACATTACCACTACCTCCACAATGTATGCAAGCTACAAAACTGCTTAAAGGGTTCTCGTACAACATTTTATTCCTTGGATGTCAACAAGCTAGTCCCTTTCTAATTATTTTTATCTTGTTCTTCGTTGTATTACTTATTAGACTTATAAGACTATAACTGTCGTGCTGCCATGATATCATGAATCCTCAAGTAGCCTTATCTTTAATAAAAAAGAAAGCAGCATGTTTTATAAGCAACAAACCACCGAAGCTATGTGGTTTCACTTCAGACTATTTCAATAATTTGCGCACCGTAAGTGACCACCACCAAGACTAGCTTTTACGTTTATACATTTTGTACAACCTGATCAACCAAATCAAAATATTAATGACTAGTTCTCAAATACGCAAACCGCATGCCAAATTGGATGTATTCTTTAATTTTGTGTCAAGGCAGTGTTGACTATTCGTTAAAAAAGACTGTACAGCTGCTTAAGATAGCTGGGTTGTAGTATTTTTACGCATAGGCTACAGTACGGACCCCATTTCCTATCACAGCACCAGGAGCAAGCTTTCTGTTGCGTTGAATAGTTTTATTCACTGACCTGTTTAGTTACAGCAAGAAACCATTTTGGTTATATTTACATTGATTTTGACCAGTTCGTATTCTGATCGGCCATATCACATACAGATATCAATCGTAACAAAGATTGCTATAGATTAAGCTAACGTCGGCTAGGTAGTTAGCGAACACAACTTACCTACTTCCGTGTCTTTACATCCATCAACAACTTTTTACAAATCTCCCAAAACCGCCTTTTAATGGCGGTCAGATATGATCAAGGTCACAGTAAAATTGTATTCCACAGAGAACAACAAAAGCGTTGTCGAGTCTCTTTCCAGCAATACCCTATAGTTCCGACAGCATGCCCTGTACTTCGCCGACCCTTCCTGTCAAGGCACGTCTCGATTCCCGAAAACCGTGTCTGCAAGGCGGAGTTCGAGCGACGCTGATTGGTCATTGGGTCTTTCAGTCTAGAGGTAGGCTGCCAATCCTATTAACTCTTCAAGTATTTACAGACCTCTGATGCCGACGTTACAGGTCTTCAAGTCAGGGAAGAAAACAGGCAGCGTCATAAAGATATAGTTACATTTCTGAATTTTAGAGGTATAGCCTACTTTTGATTGTTCTTCGAATAATTTAAAGGTTTATGTTTAAAATACTGTGATTACATGCGGAACAGAATGATACAAAACATTCATGATGATCCTACATGAAAGAAGGTTTAACAGTGTTTTAATACGTAACTGGTATATCCTAGGAGAATGTTTACGTATTCATACAGTGCAATGATGGGATATGTGTAACAACGGCTAGAAAATTTCAAGGGGTGGCATTGCTCCAACTTGTTTTGCATGATTTATACAAAACGTCAGACTCTCAGAGTTTAATACCGAGTAATATGTTTTGGTTTGCACGTTAATAAAGGAGGCAGTTAACGAGAGGAACAACTGAAGATGTTAGATACAATTTTAGAAGTCAGAAAGTCCTCAGAAGATGTAAATCGAATGCAAATATTTGAAATGTCTGTGTTTGCACGACTGTCACCTTTCAGCTGCAGACACATTCACCATCAAGCTTTCATCATCTGGGTTTTTTTCCTGAAATCTTTAAAATATTGTCCTGAAAATGAATTTTCCATTCAAAACAGGATCCAATGCGTTTTCTAATCTTAATAAAATTCTGATCATGTCAAAATCATTCAAATTAACTGTAGAAAAATAATTAACAGATCTTGATTTGTTCTTGACCTTCTTGTTCTTGTACTGCTTCTTTTTATTATTATTGTATAAAAATAGAAACATTTCAGGCTCTCCCAGAAAAACAGCTAACAGTTGGAATAATACTGCAAAAATTAAGAGAACAGCTATGGCAGAAATATGATTCTTGTATGTGCATGCAGTAACGCCTGCGATCTCTTCAGACGTATAGAGCCTTTATATATTTATTTATTTTACTTTTTTTTATTTAACTTTAATAGCCTGTCTGATCCGGGATTTTTTTTTTTATTTGGCAGGAGACCTTTGAACTCATGAGCAATGCCATCACAACTATCTTTAATAACACGTTGCTTTCGATTTCCATTATTTGGATGTTTCATATGAAAGCTCCCTTCAGTAACCTTAGCTAAACTGATTTGGGAAAAGGCTAAAAACACAACATGTAGTAGCTGGTGAAATGTCTTTTCATAAAAGAATGGCGACGGTCATTCGCCTTTGTATCAATGTGTTTAAGCACTATTGTATATGAGCTTTCAATAACCTAATTACTTCACATTTCATCCATTTAACTTTTTGTAGTCGAGCTTCCTTGATCAGCTTGAACGTTCGTCACCAGTGGTCCCCAGATAATGTAGGACTGTCTATTTTCGAACCTTTTTTCCAAAATTGCATTTTAAAAGCTCGCACCATATTGTTCAATTTAAGCCATGTGTACTCATGTGACCGACTTCACTCAGCCAAGCGTTATTTGGACGTTGAATTCGCTTAAACCAGTCCGGACCCGTAGATCTACTGTAGCTATGCAGTTGGGAGCGAGGAGGGACTTCCCGTGCGATGTCTGTGTGATGCGTCACGACCACACTACCAAAAAAAAAAAAAAACCAAGGGCTGTAATTTCCCGTGAAAACGGTGATGCTGTGTGCTGCTGGGTGGCGCTACGTTGAGCGTGTAAAACTAATAAACTCACTCTGAAAGGCGTATTCATGCGTCAAGATGGCCGAAGGTCCTCTTTGTTCTCAATCATTCACTTAATAAGAGAATGATACAATAAATATTTAAACATGTGTACAGTAATTGCAAAATTATGTCGTCATCTTGAAATCTTCCTGGGTATTAAATACTTTTACTCATGTATCAATTAGCCTTCCCTCCTCCTGTCTAAACCTGAATTAAATAAGTAGTTCAGATTTTCTGTGGTATCATTAAAAGTCTACTTTCAACAGAACAGAAATGTAAAATTTAAGCAAAACCTTGATTTAAATATCTCTTACACGTGGACGACAAGTATTTCATTGGGGCCATAAAGAGAAGTAAACTCATGGTGGAAACAAACACGATAATGATGTTACAGGTCTTCAAAGTCATATTGTACCTGATTTCTTTCCCTTCAACAGAGACAAGGTGGTTAACTGCCTTTGCTCAGGACAACTAAATGGAAGCCATAATCAGTGTTCACCCACTGGCAGGATATCAAAGAACAATTCTTTAAAATACAAAAACAAAAATGATTCAAAAACTTAAGACCACTCCAATATTGTCACTTCATAAATTTAACATGGCAACCCCACTTACCTCTTTACATCTGTACTACTATGCCCTTGAGTGTTTTCCCCCAGCCTCTAGCAGTTTTTTTCCTTTCCTGACCACCACTACATATTGATTCTACTATGGCTGCACTTTAATTTTCATAAGTAATTATTCCATCAAATATTAATTTGAATGTTTTTAATCTTTAATTTATAAGTCAAAATAAAGTACCAAATGTTTTATTTCAGATGTGCAAGATTTATTGACATTTTCTAAAAAGTGCATTATTAACACATTATTAATACATACATTAAATTCATATGTACTGTAGAAAATATTTCCTCAATGGGCTGAAGACATCTTTAAAAAAAATAAAAACATCCTTTGCTGAAATTCTGGTAATTATTTTTCCAAGTTAAATAATTATAGCAACCCTACAACATTAACAATTAACAATGCACTCAAACCATGTTTAAATCCTGCAGCAAGACTGTCCCAAGTTGGGCTGCTGATTGCTTGGTTACAGATGAAGTTGTGCCATCCAGTCTCAATACAGTGACAATGACACACCCAGTGTATCCCATTGTAAACAGGAACAAGTGAAAGGAATGAAGGCTACACTGTCGTTTTTGAGTTAGTGTGTATTGAAAAAGCATGCTAGTCATGACATACAGCAAGTAAGAGTATGAGCACTTTGGTCTCTGTGCTTCAGTTTCCCTGGCTTTCGAGCCTTTGTCTTTTATTTGCTCATCAAATTGTTTTTGTCTGGTATTTCTATTGTCTTGTCTACCAGAAACTCAAAAGTGTTGAGGGTAACTGTTCATAGCTTTATTTAATAACAGTTCCTGCATTCTGAGATGCTAAGATGTACTGAGGTAACACACATCGTTTTGAATTACAAATGGCAATGAAGTACCACAGCAGGAACATCCATTCCGGTCCAAAGAGAATCCAGATGTCCAGTGCTAGACTCAACAGGCCCCAATCCCACCTTGAGGAAAAGGGTAACAGTTTTAAAGCAATTACATTTACTGTGAATATAATCAAAAATTGGTCTGTTAAAATATTTGACCTAAGCCATTTATTTTAATTTGTGGTGAAGATACTTATGCTAGTTGTGTGGGAATGCATATATGCTAATGTTTTCTCAGCAAAGCCACAGACACATTTTTTCCCTGACCTTATTGGACTTACTTAAAGGAAATGGCTTGTACTATAGACAGGACATATTAAACTTTACCCGTTTGACTCAAGAACACTTAACACAAAGCATTCCCCATTCAATTTACCACAGACAATACCTGTGATCTACTATAACTGGATTACATAATTGCATTACAATAGACTACAATTAATAACTGGCCTCCTTTTTCCCTCACAGGGCTGGTGGACCCAAGATGGCTGCCATCCTTCAGTTATCACAGTACTGTACCTTTGAAATAGACAGCATCAGCACTGTGAGAACTGAACCAGGGCAGCCTGTCACATCTAGAAGTGATGAAGCTCCTCCACCGTGAGGCCCATCTGTCCCTGGTAACCAGCCAGCCGTCTTTCATCAGGGCAGAGAAGCAGTCATCACCAGGCTGTAAGATAAATCAACATCCTCAGTCGGGATATCAAGTTACTTAATGAGTTGGTGTGTATACAGAGTTTATACCATGCTTTCAGCATTACACATGGATATTAAAATTCCCTGAAAAGAAAAGAGACAGTCACAGTGAATGAGTCAAAATGTCAGGTGGACAGAGTTAGGAGAAAAAAGCGCAAGCAGAAAGCAAGTGCTTGAGCTAAAATGAAAATAAAAGCAGCCACAGAGCGTCAATAAAAGAGGTGGCAGAACCCTGAAGCTACAAAAACCTTATGCGCAGTTTGAATGTAATTAATACTACAGATTCCCTGATTCTTGACTTGCTTTGAAACTTATGACTGTATTGCTGTGAAACTATGCTATGTAATTTAGTTACGATAATTAGCACATCATGTTTAAACGGGCTGCTTTATAAAATGCATAATAATCGTAACTATATTACACAACAGCTGTCCATACTCCTATGTGTGGAAGCATGCGAGCATTCCATTTGTGTTTTGTTTTAAGTACTTATTCATCATAAGCACATTGGGGGAAGGATATTTTTGCAGTTTCAGAAAGTAATTACTCGATGTATTCTTCTTAACGATGAAGTGAAAGCAACTTTGCAAAAAAAAAAAAAAAACTTAAACGCGTTTCCGCACGAATATTTACGAGACAATCTTGTTTCTGTACTCAGAACAATTATCTTCCATCGCATTCCAACAAAAAAAACATCCAGCAAAAACACAATTTAATGCATGAATCCCGCAACAGCACAAAATAGCGCCGCAGCATACTGCATGCATAATTTTTTACATACCACATAATACTTACGTCAGACTTGTTATGGTTTGCTGAAGGCTCCGCCCTCCTCGCTTGGTTACTCTCCAGTAGTCCAGTCGCGTCGCCTGTTGAAACAGCCTCCTCCTCCTGCGCCCCGCCCTCTGAGCTGACCCCTTCATGTAAACAACTCAGTTTGTCGCGTTTGCCGTTACAGTTCCGTAAGGGTAGAGCTGCCATAGCTGAAATACCTAAATATAACGTACGAACAGTGAAAGGACAGAGGAACTATCACCAGCGCTCATCGCTTTTATCATGGTCGCTCGTTAACTGAGTAACCAGACAACAAGCAGCTGTACATATTCAATAACTATTCAATTCCCCAAGCCTTGACATACAAAGGGAATAAAACAAACAACGAACGCATATCGGAAAATATGCATATGAATGCCACGAATTACATGTGCTTGGGCATGCAAAAAAACTCGAAACAGCAGAAATTACATCTATGTTCTTTTAAGTCGTTTGCTGCACATATGTACCTTAAAAAATTCAGTAAAAATCACATGCATACACAGAAATGTCCAGCTAACTTGCTACGAAGTAAACTGTTCTGATGCATGTTAGCTACTCTGACATGGCTACACAGCGAGCTGAAAGATATTTACTTACGTACACACAGTCCGCTATATTGCATTGCATTTATGGAGTACGTTTTATTTTTATGCAGCCAGCAGCTAACGCCCAACACCGTACACACCCCTTTCAAGGCAAAAACAAACCCCAGGCACAACACTGGGGTTTATAAAGCGATAAATTAAAGCAGCACATATCTATATCTATACATGTTTTTTATCCGAGACATGTGAGTGACACTTACCTGCAAATTTCCTTTTTCTTCAACGTGTTTACATAAATATCTTTAATGACGCAGCAAGACCACATTGAACAACGTGATTGTCGCCATTTTTTGTTATTGAAATCTCTTGCTTGCCATGTGACAAAATAAAAAGCAAGCTTCCGGGTGGAGAGACTTTAAGACTCATAATCTATATCTTCATATAGAATATTCTCGCATTTATAAAGTTCTGACTAATCTTCTACAAGAATTGACTATGCGCTGCATTTTAGGAAACTGCCGCTGTCGCAGGGTTGAAGGCTGCTACTTCGCAAAGAGTGCAGACTCAGTGGCTAATGGTAATGTTCGAGAATGTTTCAGATAGCAAGCTACAGTATGTGTGCCGCGTGCGTGGCCGTGGCGTTGACAAGTCTGAAGATGCCATTGGATACAGTGCAGCCACTCATTAAAAATGCGACTTCAGTTCATGCTCTGAAACATAGTTAGAGTTCTACAGGTTGTAGGAGGCAGTTTATCTGTTTTCGGTATTTATTCTGTAATTGATTTAAATAAAAACACATTTGCTTTATGACTGGGTTATGGGGTGATTTTCAGACTTTTGCTTAAGTCATATTTCCTTTTTCATGAGGTGTGATATTTAATATAATTAACTTTTTCTGCTTTTGAACCATTTTAATAGAGTGGGATTTAAGAAAAAATAAACCCTTAAATCTAGTTCCCAAAATATCTCAAGCTTGTAGTTGTGGACTATACTTGCTGCTTCACTTTAAAAGTCACTCAGTTCTGTTTCTGAAACAAAAAGAAAACGTGGTTGGTTTGTTCTGGAGTTATTTAAAATCATGACCATACATGACCACTCAACCCTGTAAAGGCTAAAAACCAAAATCAATAGAAAATGTATTATGCTGTAAAACAACATACAGATTATACTGGATGGAGACATCAAAGAAATACTGACAGAAGATTATTCAAAGTCTTTCTGCATTGTCAGTCAATTAGCCTTTTAATGTTTAATAAACAACCATAATGTCATCAATATAATGGTCAGTATATAGCAATATTTGAATGGAGAAAAAAAATCAATTTGTTATGTGCAAAATCATCAAATTCTCTTTTTCATGATGCTCTCTAGGACGTGTAATAGTAGCGTATGCCTCGCTCAGGATTGCAGTATGAAACAATTGTTTTACCTCTCATTAAAATATTGTTGGCGCTCACATTTTGTGCTCCTTTCCATGTATAATAGTTGTCCTAATGAAGGGAATTCTATGTCTAAATTTTATGGAAAAATGGAATTTTAATAATATTCCACAATTAATTGTGCCAATATTTAAATTTACTGTCGTCACATGGTCAGCCATGGTCTTTTCAAAACCTCAGTTTTCAGGCAGTGATCAGGGAAAATTTGAATAGTATATGAGAATGCGTTATATGAAAGCAATAATTCATAATTGTACTTATCGGGTAGCTCCTGGACTAAACGTGCTGGCCCATGGTTCAGCAGAGGGTGTCATGGCTGGGCGTCCCATGCCATTTCGATGTTAAAATGTTCGGTTTTGTTGCACTCCAGCAGCCTGCCCTGGATGCCTGGCCATTGCAAGGTTAATGAAGTCTTCATACTATCGCACCAGGTTCACCAAAGGAAAGATCAGGATGGCAAAGGGGGATAAAGGACCTTCTCTGCTTATTCAATAGAAGAGACTTTGACATTGCAGCAAATAATATTTGCCATTGCCATTTGCCACAGCAGCCCTTTCGCAGCGGTCCAGCAAAACCACCCACAGAATTATGGGATTCTGCCATTTAACCAATAAGCAGCCAGATACCGTTCCTAGGTAACACTGGCAAGCAAACTAGCAACAATTACAGCAGCATGAGGAATAGGATGAAGTGTAACAAGTACAAAGCAAAAAGTGCTGCATTATGTTGCATATGAGTTCCCTGATGCCCTCAGCAGTATGAGATTGATGTGGCATATGCAGTGTGGAAGGAAGCAAGGGCTTGACGTAATTTGCATCACAGTCACTTGTGCATAACTTCCTCTTTCTGAGTTGGAGGGATATAGTTGCTGATAGCAGGCAATACGTATACTATACTCTTATTATTATTCAACAGCAGGGAAAAAGCTCTAATCACAGGGAGAATTTAGGGTGTTCCCCTATTCAATCCACCACCGCAACATGGATTTGCATTTTGCATCACAGTACACACAACACATCAGCTTAGGAGTTGAGAGAAAGTGACTCACTCAGACAGTCTTATTTATTTAGTTAAAAACAACAGTGCACAACAATCAAAATATCAGTAGTCAATCATGCACAGTGTGCCAAATTTATCTGAGCCTTTTATATCTGAATCATTCATTCGTAAGTGACAAAGACAATTATGAACAAAGATTAAAGCTACACAATGCAAAGCATCTAATGAAAATGAATAAAACAATGCGTAAAATGTTAAGATTGTAAGACAATATGGCAGAGGAGTGATTTATTTGAACTCTGTCTTTAGAATTCTTCGAAAGGAAGAGTAACGTTCTGCAAGTTTAGCACCAGATTAATATTTTGAATTTGACCCAGACATTTTGGGGAACCCCCTACTATATGTGATGAGTACCATGAGACCTTTAGGGACCTGTGGTGAGTCAGGACCTAAGCTCAATGTCTCATAGCTGATAGCCTTTGATTTTCATTATCTTTTAGTTCAACTATGAGTCATTAGCCTCTGGGGAATTTCCCATAATTTTCCTAACTTTGACCACTACACAAGTAGGATTCTATACTGTGTACTTGTGCTGAAGGGAAGAATAAATGCATATATATATGAACAAAATGAAATATCAAGAATGGTTATCATTTCAATGTTTTTGAGCTGTCGTGTTTAAACCCTAAATGTATGGCACTTGTGCTATGAGATATTTATGCAATTTTGCATGTACACAAATTAGAAGTATTAGGAAACAGCATTTATAACGGGCTGGGAGGCAGTCGCTTCCCAAGACCCCAGGTTAGAGGTTTTTACATTTTCATTCAAACAGCCCATCTGTGTTTAAACTTGAATTGCTGATAAATGTGAGATTACAGCCAGCCGCCCTCATGATGCCAGTTTTTAGCTGTGGTTTATCATACCTCAGTGAAAATGGGGTGTCATTGATTCCTGAAGAAATACCATTTTTTACAAAATTGGATAATGTAGGCACTGTTTAATGCAGGTTACCACGTAAGTCTCTACATTTAAGCGGGAATCATGAGCTGAATAATGCCACCCTATGGACACTTGACGTATTACAATAATTTAAAAATATTTATATGGCTCCTCGTTCGCTTTCGTCCAGGGGGGGTCTGCTCTTCCCTGACTTATTTTTAGGAGAGTAAGATCATCCCACGGGTTGCTTTAAAAAACAAAATCAGCTTACATCTGAAATTTGAAACTATCAGAATTTATTTTTGTTCATGTCATACATCATCAATTTGTTAATTCGTTCATTTTCTAGTTATGGTGAAATTATGATTTTGTGGAGAATGTACGCTGTTGAAATGTTAGTTGGTCGTTGTATCTAGGGCAGTATGGAAATAGTCACATTCGAGCAAATGCCTCCTCTTCATCTGTACACTGACCCCAACATGCACCTCTATTGACTATGGCCAACATGACAGCAATGGGGTCCAAAACAATGGCTCCATCTGGCTTCTCTTTGATGCTTTTTCTCCTGCTAACAAGGCCATATTCATTGGAGACATGTTTTTCTGAAATCCCCAAGGTATGGACTGACAGCTGTCCCAACTGACTCACGAGTGCCTTAAATCTACAATCTCTGAAATCCATTGCCATTTTTGGACTCAAAATGGACTTTCAGGTTTTCTCAGAACTTGGAAGAAGAAATGCCTTTCAGGTAAGCTCTTCTTTTACTTTGCCATTCGGTTGATTAACCATCGGAAGACTGAATAATTATAATTTATAGAATAATTCATTGCCCGTTGTCTTCCTGAAAATTATTTATTTGTTGATTAAAGGGATGAGGTTGATTAGCCTACATGACGCGGGCAGAAATTATATTTGAAAAACACGGAATGTATCTTAACGTTGAAATATGTCAAATTGTACAGGGATGTGAAATATAAATGCGGAAACGGTCAGAAAACGTATTTATGTGCAAATCCCAGGTGGAATGTCTGACGTCATTTCCCCCAGTTGTGTCACTCACAAATACATCGTGATGTTTGCGACTCGAGCATCAGCACGGGAATGCAAACCACGGAAAAGTATTTGAAGGATTGCCGAAGCATCCTTTGACCCACCTGAGATATCTGCATATCAAGCTGTGAGAAGCGCCGAATTGTCTTGTCGACAACATATTTTGTCACAGATATTGGTGAAACAAATGCTTTACTCTAAGTCTCACTATTTAGTGAATTTAAAGACAGTATTGGCTCATTTTTCTGAAGATGCTGTAAGAGCCCGGGTCAAAATCCGGTCCGTGTTTTTCATCATATGTTTGCCCATAGAAGTCGTGATTTTTTAACACCGTGATGCTATACAGTAGGCTGTAATTCAGCAATCCTACACACGGACGGCCCACGTTTTATGTCCTTGCTCACGGGACCGATGGAAGATAGTGGACTACCTCTTTGACCCTTGACTAGCAGAGAACGACAAATCAAAGGTCAGAATTTCAGAAATCCGTCGGGCTACGTGCAGTCACGCAACCGAAGACCTCGAGCCAGAGGAGAATGAAAGAAAGCATCCTTAAAGGTATGTCGAGAGGGAAATCCCGTATAGCTAGTGACCATTTCCTATGAGACGGTGCGTATTTGGCTAGCGTAGATATGTGCATGTTCACGCTCAGTTTGATTACTAAGCACAACTCGACGAACCATTACATAATGTACACCGTTCATTCGTCATCATGTGCCATACACACAAGGAAGACATTGCCATGAATTATCTGGAATACTGACTAATGTTTCATGTTGTAGATGTCCTTGGTGCCCTTCTGCGTTCAGCTCGGTGACCCCGGTTTGATATGAAGTAATTGTCTTGAGGAAGGATTTAGCTGGCAAGAGAATGTTGTTTTGATGACAGATGGCCCTTATGAGGGTGCTGCTATGTGAATATGCTTGATTTTTAATTAACAATTTCTGCTCATCTCTGCAGTTCGGTTGTTTGTCAATTTCCTGTTGGGATCCGCGTATATGCTACATGAGAATCATAATAGGAAACAACAGTCGAGCATGCTAAAATTGGTGCGGATTTTCCGTTTAAAAATAAGACCAATTTTATATCAAGTAGATGCTATACCCCACTGTCAGCATGACTCACCTTTGATGAATATCTGTCAGATTTGCTTATAGACATTTGACAGGAATGCATACATGAACAACGTCTTGCGGTGATAACCCATTTTGACAATGTAAAGGAATGGGTAATGAATATAAAAGGTTTTACATAAAAAAATTCCTTCTTTCAAATGCACTGAAAAGTGAAATAACAGTCACATTGCAAATGTCAGGAACGGATAGTGGAGGAAACAGCGGCGGCTAGCATTCCCTGCTCCCGGTACCCCGAGCTAAATAGCACAGCTGTTGGTCTTTTGGGCCATGTAGGGCGTAAATGTTTTTCAGTTTCGGCCTGACGCAGGCCAAATAGAGCGCGACCTGTGGTTTAGGCAACAGAAAGCAGTTATTTTAGCCAGTCTTTCTTCTACAGTCATGTAATGTAAGGTAGGCCTAGATGATACATGAGTAATTTACTCATCAAAACTGAGAGAGCGTTCTGTGATAATGTGTGTACAAACGCCCATATAAACAAGATATTTTATATTTCAGTAGTTTTTCTTATAAATGAAACATATTCTGTAAGCCTGTTAAACAGTTATGTCTGTTAGTAAGCTGTTTTGCTGCCATATAGCTGCCATTTTTGTGAATAATAGTTAATATCCCATCAAAACAAAGGCAACAGCCATGTGAGTTATCTAGTTCATCAAGATCAGCATGTTTAAACGATCAGCGAGGTTAATAAAGCTTTAACTAATCTTTAGAGTGATACATCCATTTGTATCCGGCTACGGGCGCCCGAGATCAACGCCAGGGGCTCTGTGCTTCGGGTGCCATTCACGCAGCCTGTTGGAACCATAGCTGAAGGCTTGTTTTCGTGTGCTGGTTTAAAGAATTCCTTGATGTGACATACTTGGGTTACTTTCAGTCTATAAACAACATGCAGGCGATTGGTGTAAAGGTCTTTTTCTTTCTTTTTAAAGGGCTAATCCTTTTCTATTGGTGGGGTACCATTAATATTTGAATGTCATTTTCGATGGAGCTTTGCCAGCATGAACAGGTAGATAGCACAAATATGGAGACATTAATATATCCCTTTGATATAGGAATATTGAGTTACAGTGTTCAGTGTTTCGTCATTGGAACTCCTGGAAACCACTCATGAGATAATGTCTATGCATGTATCTTCCACCTGATACACAGTAAACAAGCATGCTGCACATTAGTTATTTACTTCACCAGGTATGACAGCTGACAACTCAATTAGCTTGTACAGTGACAGCTTGGGGGATCAAAGAGAGTAGAATTTGTATAGCCAATAAAATATGGGGTTATAATTTGATGGCTAGATGTGGGAAATCAGGTCTTTTAGTAATCTAACCAGGACACTGGAGTCAACACCCCTGTTGTTTTTGGTCAGAAGTCAGGATCTCGGTTTTATGTCATACCCAAAAGATGCCACCTTCCACAGTAAAGTGCTTCTGTCACTGTGCTTGAATTTTGTAGGAAAAGTAATGCTTATTTATTTGTACTAAAATGTATTCACTGCAAAAAAAGGTAAAATATGTTTTCCCAGGAGGTGTGTGTGTGTGTGTGGGGGCGCTCATGCTGAGTTGTTTAAAATAAAGACAGCAAATGTGAATAAGTTGTAAAAGCATCATGTTCAGTGTTAACCATCTATGAAAGTGCTCTTAAACCTTGTATCTCCTACACATTAACTCAGAGTGTATCATTAACCCCACAGGTAACCGGGGTAACTCAGTTCTTTTGAAAAAATCATGAGAAATGCTCGAACACAATGTAATTTTACTGTCATATTTTGATGTTTCTATCTTAATTCTTAGTGTCCATTTTAGGCCCACATTCTCTGAAAAGCACATTATACGTACAGTAAAAGGACATAAAGGTCTTCCTCAAACATTCTACTTGTAAAATAGTGACTCACAGAGCAAAGTTAAGTACCTTGTTTTATTGTAAGCTGTGTGTGAGTGAATCCTTGGCTGCCACCACAATGCCATAATTACTATATCCAGGAATAATAAACAGGCATGTTGTTGGAGTGCCTATTCTTGGAACAGCTGTCAGTAAAACATGCCCTTTGCTTTCAGTGAAACAGTGGCTTAAGCTTAATTTGATGCAGAGCATATCTACGATCGAAAGTATTCCTTGTTACTAACTGTTTGAGTGTGAGGAAATTTTTTTTCTTGGATATTCAGCAAGCTTCTGCATCCTCTGAAGTGCAGGCCAGCCCTTAGCAGTGTCTTTTTCCTGCAGCTCCTTTTTCCATTAGAAAAGATATATTTCTGAAAAAATATCAGGGCTGTAGTATTGGATTTACCCCTGAGTACAGAAAGGGTTTAGCTTCCATCATGCATACACACACACACACACACACACACACACACACACACAGACACACTTGTGAAGCAGAGCATGAATGGTACATGTACATACACACACAGAGACACACTTGTGAAGCAGAGCATGAATGGTACATGTACATACACACACACACACACACACACACACTTGTGAAGCAGAGCATGAATGGTGCATGCACACACACACACAGCTCTGAAGCAGAGCATGAATGGTGCATGTACACACACACACACACACACACACAGACACACACAGACACACTTGTGAAGCAGAGCATGAATGGTGCATGCACACACACACACAGCTCTGAAGCAGAGCATGAATGGTGCATGCACACACACACACAGCTCTGAAGCAGAGCATGAATGGTGCATGTACACACACACACACACACACACACACTGGCACACAAATCTCTCATGCAGTGGCTGTAGTGAGCAACCGTGACACATATGCACTCAAAGCCGAATTTATACAGACATCCACCATGTCATGTCCACAGGTGTGCTGGCTGTGTCATAAACAGATGCATTGTCGTGTTAAAGCCCAATAATCCACCAGTGTTTCAGTAACTAAGAGGAACAAGGTGGTGGTAACACTAAGCCACCATGCTCACAGCCATACATAACTAAACACGTCCAGTCAAACAAACCAACTTACAAAAGGACAAATGAAAGTTTATATGCAACATACTACTAAGATATAAATATAATACATACAGGTTATAAATATGATACATATGAGAGTAGGTTTTGTCTTGTCCTCACCTTGTCCCATTTTACATGTTTACTTCTTTTAAAATTCATCCTCTGTGATGGTCCACAGGGTCCCCAGATGCAGTATCCTGTAATCTGGTTTCCATGTGATGATTGACAGTGTCATCATAACATAAGTCTTTCTTTAACGGAGATCATCGGTGCGTCCACATGTCCCGCATCCTCTAATGGCATTGCATGGCAACAACATTGGCTTCCCAAACTCCAACTGCAGAAAAAAACGTCAGTCATGCCAAAACATAACACAGTGACAGGGGATACCAAAACGAAGAGAAGAACGAAACTGTAGTTCCAGGCACTAAATTGCATTGCTAGCTTACAGCTAAGCCTCAGTGCTGCTTTACCTTAGTGCAGCCATCACTCTTTACTAATGATTTACCGTAGTGAATAACATCGTCTGATTACAATGTTTCCCAACAAACAAAAGGTCTTATATAGAAATAAACTGATAAATCTGGTGCATATATGGCTACTGAACGCTGGATTTTAAAAAATAATCTTTGGCACTTATGATGTAAATAATGAGGGACTCAGATGAGAGGCACAAACTACTGACTCACTCGTATTACTTTAATACAACAGAATGATATTGTTTAAATATTTTATGGGGTGATTTCTGGATACCTTGTAGTAATAATTATATTTTGGTGTTGGTTTCCGGCACAACATTGCGATGTGAACCCAATATCAATGACACTACATGACTCCTTTTTAAAAATGTGGTTTTTGAAGTTTTGCTTGGGGGTGCGTTCACTCTGTGAGGCACTTTTATGAAATGTAGAATTTTTATGAAGGTGGTTACCTCGGTCTGTCCGGACTTGCCAGAAATAAAATGCTGTAATTTTCAAGTTTGAATTTGAAATGTTGTTGGTGTTTGTTTTTCAAAACACAAAATATATATGTGGAAAGAAGCATCCCAAGAATCTGAATGAATAATGAACGATGTGTATTAAAAAAAAATAAATATAAGAATATAGCAACGAATCATGTATAAATAGCAGTCCCCTCCAAAAGCAGGCATTCTACAGTCACCAACTGTCCGCTATGCTCAGGCAGCTGCCGGGATTTGCTTGTAGCCAGTGGAGAGCTGGGAAATGGCCCATTAAGTCTGCAGGGAGACTGGCTCGCCTTCTGTAGTAAATGCGGCTGTAAGGATAGCCTCGCATGCGGGCAGACGGAAGCTGAGAAGCTGAGCGTTACCAGCACTGAGACGCAATATTAGAGGAAATAAAAACCCAAGCGAAACTGTATCGCGATACTGTTGCCTCCTGGATATATATTTTTTGTACATGTAACTCATAAATATCTGTGCTGTGCCCATGAGCCTGCTTGGCGGATACAAGAAAAAGACCGTTTACGATGGATATGAATCTTTGCAGCTGGTCGACAGTAGCGGTGACTTCAATAACGGGGGAGGCGGCAGCACGCAAGGAGGCAGCGCGACAGCGGCGAACCTAGCAGCGAAGGCAGGCCCGGGGAGACCGGAGGAATACAGGACCATGGACAGCTCAGGTGAGGACTACGACAAGACAAATCGATTGTGTTGCACGATGAATGAATGCTACATTGCGGAAGCACGAATGCCGTTTGATTTTTTGCTGAATTGGCGTACGGGTGAATGAAAGAAATGAAGGCATTTTTTGCGTAATAATCACGAGAATCTGCTACGTACGTTGCTTTTTAATTGTCTGAAAACGTGTTGCAAAACCTGTGTGTATCTTATACATATGTGTATTTCATCAGGCATTATGATGTCCTGTTAATATTATTTTGAAATGCGGTATTGATGAAATAATCGTGTTAAAATGTTACACGTCATTGCCAGGTGTTGCACTCAGGTTTGGAAAACCATGCATGCGACATTGTGACCTATTGGCCAAAAAGTGTTTCAGTCACTCAAATTGCATGTAGAGCCATAATAACAAGTATGAATCATTCCCAATATCTATGCGCACAATATTGTATCTTAAATAATCAATTTATATATCTGTTAAACTGAATGACACCACCTATAGAGCCATAAGCATCCTGGTCCCAAGATTGCTATAATTCATGATTTTCTGGAGTGCCAGTCAGTACATTGTACCTCCGCCTTTCCAAAGCATGGCCATGTCACTGTTATGGAGCTGTGGTTTTATTATCTTTGGTTAATTAGGGTTATTTTAAGGAGTGCTTTCCATGGTGAGCAGTTTTAGGGCACAGGGGCATGTTGTGGCACTGACGGAGATGACCCTAAGTGTTTGAATGATGTGGGGGCTCACACCATTCACTCTAAGTGTCCATACTTCTATAGAGGGTCAGGTCCCAGTTATTCTAAAGCAGAGAGGAGAGGGGGCTTTGCGGCAGCTTTATTACTCAGTCCTGTGTGAAACACATGGTGCGTGTCTCTCATTGGTCAGCTCCATACCACATCTCCATGGGTCAATGCCTATCTGCACATGTGCCCTTTTACGCCATTTGGGCTATGATTCGCTAACCTCATGTGAGATACTTTAGAACTGTTCAGAAAAGGATTAGGTACTAATACTGTCAAAATAGTGTTTGTCCTGTGGGATTTTGAAAATAAATGAACTATAAAATTCATGTAACATCTTTTATAGTCTAGCACATCAAAGTATAAAGCTTCTTCAGGTTGCATTTCGGCTTCTTTCCTCCAAAACCTTTTCCTTGCACTTCTCCGGCTCTTGGCACTTTTTAAAGGATATGATGTAATTGATTGTCATAATATTTGGTTATGCTAAAAGTTCAACCTGCTCCAGTGTAGCTGCTGCTGCTCTTGTAAACCCATTGAAGGTTCTTATGTAGTTCACTTTGTAAATTGCTCTGAATAAAAGCCCCACCTGAATCAGAGCAAGCTAATGTAATCAATCAGAGGTAATGAAACTGCAAGCAGAAAATAAAGTGCATCATGCAGGAGGTGCATTCAGATACTTTAGCAGTGTGATGCGTAAAGGGAGATGTGGGAAATGTAGTCTTTATACCCAGTGTATTAAATGTAATGTACAGTATGGCTAAATAAAACTGCACATATTCTTAGGCCGGTTGGTTTGATTCCTGGTAGCAATAGTGTTAGCATTCAAATCCACAGCTGGCATACAAAGTATTTTCACCCAGGACTAAATGACATTTTTGTTGCCCCTCTTTTTTAATCTTCTGTGCTTAGCTGTTCTATTCTTCTGCATGCTGGTGTGCTACAGCGCAGAGAGACGAGGCCATTGCTATTCAGCGCTCACAGACACATTTTGTGTCTGAATGACTTCCCTTTCTGTCATAGCGAACCCATTTAAAATGAATTCATTTTAAATAAATGAAATGATGGTGTGTCGTTTCACATCCGTTTGGCGCGCAGAAGCTTGGTGATGCAGTGTTTTTGGTCTGTGACCCCCTCACCCATGTGGTGCTCGGGGGGCGTGTAAACGGCAGCTGTGCGGGTCTGATGTGGGGCGCTGCCGCAGTGATCAAGCCAGCGTCGCTGCTCTGTCTGGTGTGCAGATGAAAAGGGCTCAGAGACAGCACGGGCCTGAGTGCTCAGGAAACACCGCAAGCTGCAGGCTTTGAAGCTCTGTGTTCAGGTGGCACCCTGTATTCTTTGGCTTTTTTACAGTTGGCTGCACGTACAGTTTTCTCCATCAGCGTGCTCTGCTGTTTCTGTGCTTATGGCTCCATCTCCTCGCTCTCAAGCTTGCTCTGTCTCCTCTTTTCTCTCTTGCCGTCTGTGCATACATCTCTCCCTCTCCCTCTCCCTCTCTCCCTGTCACTCTCTGTCTGCAAACTGTAGTGTCACTTTTTAATCATGCGTTATCTGTAACTGCAGCAAAACCCAATTGTAGGTGTTGTAGCCCCAATCACATGACCACAGCAACGGCCTTGATCTCCTGTAGTCTTAGGACTGGGCCCTGCTAACCACAGTGACAGACAGCCGAGATTGGTCATCTTCCTGTGACAGATGACGTTCCATTGTAGGACACATCCTCAGATGTTTCAAAAGCAAGAATAAGGCCTGTGTCTGGGGGTTGCCCCGCCCCTGATCCTGGCCACGATTCGTTGCTGAACTTCCTTTCCTGCCAATCACATCTGTCCCAGAAAGTCTGCGGTTTGGCAGGACGTGATGAGAATGCAGGTATTGTGTCGGCTCACATTTGTAATATAACAGTTTAGTTCTATGTCAGCTTTATGTATTTTGTTGGAAAGTATTATAGGATGCTCAAATGATATATAGGCTAAATATATAACAGAGAGAAATAGGAAGCTTTTCATTAGCGGGAACTTTTGATCATGTGTTACAAAAGTTTCTCATGTTCGTGTCTCTCTTCTGTGCTTTATCGCACCCCAGGGCAGAACTGTTCAAAGATGCCAAAAACCCTATTATGACAAATATGGGTATTTCAGCTCAGTGGTGATTCTAACCTGTCAGCTGTATCTCACAGGTCACCTATTCATGAAGCCGGCATGGTTTGGTTGAGGGGGAAGAAATGACATTTGGCTTCTGATATTCTGAAAAGCCTGTGAGAATAAGTAATAATGGAGGCAGCTGTAATGAAAAGGTGGGAGGTGGCGGTGCTGGTCTGAATGCGAGTGAGGAACGGCCCGGGACAGAGAGGCTCTTATCGGCCAGGGGCAGCCAGGTCACGCTCTGATATCTCCGCTGGTCAGGCGTGTTTTCTGAGGGAGGACCCTCTGTGTGTCCTGATGGAGTCAGATGTGCCGATGCGTGTGTGAGAGCGGTGAGTCAGCGTGCTGGGCAGGGTCCAAAACCGAGTAGAGCGCACACTCTGGCCCCCTGGAGGAGAGTCCAGCAGCTGGACTCCGCCCCTCACACAGACGACAATGCCCCGCCCCCATGGAAAACAATGGGAATTAGTCAGCTACACATATGCTTTATAATCTGTCTGTGTGTCTGAACACACTGCACTGTAGCTGTTCTCCCGCTAAATCATATTTTAGGGCATTTTTCCCTTTTCCCTAAAATCATATTTATTATATTTATCATAAATGTACATCTTGGTTGAAACAGCATAATAGACTTGTTCAGGAGCATCGGTGGCCATTTTTTTGATTCTCTAGTGACCTGCTGTAAGAAGCTGGTTGGCGTAGAGGGCATTGGTTGGTTTCTCTGCTGCCTGTTCAGAGTCATGGTAATGGTGAATTTTCAGACAGGTTACATCACCGGCCCGGTCCCTGCTGCTGGCTGTGGGATGGTGCTGTGGAGTGCCGCTCAGAGACATGCAGGCGGCTGCTCTGCCCTTGAATGTGTCCCAGCACTCTCCTGGTGTGCCCCAGTTTCCAAATAAAATGGGTGGCCCTTGCAGCCCCTCCCTGTAAAAACCAGACTCCGTTATGCCCTCCTCATTTCTGTGTTGCGGTGGTAGATTCGTCATGTCTGAAGCAAAGCGTGTGTGTGTGTGTGTGTGTGTGTGTGTGCTGTCAGCGAGGGGGCGAGTGGACTGGGCTTACTTCAACACCCTGCTCATGACAGGATTTACTCAGGATCAGGATGGGATTTCCTCTCATTTTTATCATCTCAAAACAGCCTGAAATAACCAAACTCACATTTTTGACACCTTTCTTTGATAAAACATTGTCTTCCTAAACAGGCTTCAGTGCAGTGCATATTTCAAATACAACAAGATAGACACATCTAAACTGGGAGTCATTATATCATGAGTCTTTAGAAAATTAAATACAATATGAATATAGTTTTTATAATTACAGTCATCTTAGTATTGTTAATAATGTAGAAATCAGAAAATGTTTATTTTGCCATAAAGTCCTCAATGTGTGCTCTATGGAGATTTGAAATATGAACAAAATCATTTTAAAGGAGATTGAATTATTCTTCCATTTTGCTGAAGACCCCTGGGCCTCCTTGAAAGAAACCTCTGTCCTAAACTACAGCAACTATCTGACAACCTTCAAACCCGTCTTTTTTAGTTTAATCTGTGATAATGATGGTACAATTTTATAACAAACTTATTAAGATGTTTTGCTTTGTTAAAGGATGTGTGTGGGGTTGAAGCGACCTGACCTTGATGGAGTCTGGATTTATGCTAAATCCTGTAAAGGGACATTCAAAGAATAAAGAATGGAAAGTGAAAACCTTCTGAGAAATGGGAGGCAATACAACTTCCCCTGTGTGTTTCATTATGTTTTTGGCATTGTGGTTTTCCATGTACTGCGTATGTTTTCCTAATCCTGGAAATCTGACTGTCCTCTTGGTCTCAAGATATGGACGCCAACTACGGCGGAGGTCTCCTGGACATGATGAAGGGCGGGGCTGGGAAGCTGTTCAGCAGCTTCAAGGACAACCTCAAAGACACCCTGAAGGACACCTCCACTAAAGTCATGCACCAAGTCGCGACGTGAGTCCCCCCTCTGTGGCCGGGCCCTTTGAATGGGGCGGATGACTGCGCTGCACAAAAACAATGACCTTTTTCATTTGAGTGAGATTTCCAGACCCATGTTGAAGGTTAATAATAATAATGAACAATAATAATGGGTAATGCACATCTTTGCTGAATACCGGGCTATTGTCCAACACACATTTTGCACAAGAGCACTCACAACTCATCAGAGTGAGGGAATAAATTAGCCAGTTAAAGTGGAGGTGAGCTAGGTGACCACAGCAGGAGAACTGGGCTTAGGGAACACATCCTGCCTGGTACTCATTCCCTGGTACAAAATGGGATGTTTAATGATCAAAGCCTCATCCAAACTGCAAGGGATATAATGATTCTATCTTTCCAGTGTAAGCGAGAGGCAGGCCAGAGCCACAGGGCCACAGGACCAGGAAATACTGGGTCATCTCACACAAACATCTGCTAAGGCAATATTATTAGGAAACAGCAAAGTAGTATAATAGAATCTGCTCGTATATGAGTATCAAAATAATGAGTACCATACAGAATAAAAATATGATTCACATATAAAAACAAGTACAAAAATGTTAATATATAAAATAGTAAAAAGTTCCAGGCTGTGTCTTAATTGTGCGTTGACCAGGGCTCAGCAGAGGCCAGTCCAGAGTGTCGGCACACAGAAAGAGGTTGCTGAGAGACCTGCAGCCGCCACACCCCTGAATAATTCATGTTGGGTAGCTCTCGTGTGACAGGACTGAATACCTGCCCTACACAATACAAGGGCTTTGTTTCATTACCCATAAGGACCAGCGACCAGGAGCCGCAATGCCATGTGTTTGTTGAGCTGCTTGAATGTAGTGCAGCATGGAGGACTTCCAGTTGCTGAGATGAAACTTTTAAAATTAGACTTTTTTTAAATTTGAAATTGTATCCCTGGTCAGATTTACAGCCAAACAGATATAGGTTTTCCTTTGATAAATACCCAGCAGGAATGTAGAATGTCCCTGGTCTCTGACTCTCAGGAAAAAAATTATTGTTCTATAAATAAACTTATGGTCCAGTCTGTGTGAGTGCACACAGATGTACAAAACTTAACCAAAAAACAAGTGTGGGGCTGAATCCAGTGGCAGGCTGCGCATTTAAATGAGCGTTATGTGGAATCCCCGACTGGGTGGTGTGAGAACACCCTTGAATCACCAGTTCTCTGAAACACACCAGCTCAGTTGCACGCAAAGCATGGCAGTCACGGACTCCACTGCTTCCTTCCTCTGCCCTCCTCTTGTCAAGGGAAATTCACAAAATAACAATTACAGTACCAACCAAGCTTAAACACCATGTGTTTTAAAATGGAGTGACAGTGACTAAATGAGGGGTGTGACTCAGGCTTGAAACCAGGCTAACCTGTAGCATATTCCAGAGAAGACAGTGAGTTACTAGATGATAAATACAGAGAGTTCATTAGGACATAGATGTGATGGGAAGTACAGATATCAAACAAGGTGTGAAGGTCAGACACAGGCCAGAGAGCACGATAGGAGCAACAACAGGAAGTACAACATGAAGTAGGACAGGCCTAGGCACTGTTTAAGGACTGTGGGGAACAATGATAGGTAATTAGAGATGGGTCTGCTTTTGGCAGGCTGGTCTGCTCCACCTGAAGGTGAGGTGAGGAGGAGAGTGAGCAGGATTTAGTGGGACTGGGGGCTAACAGGAAGAAATGTGAGAGAAATTATGCACAGATTCACAAATGATAGAAAATGATAGACAGAAAGATTGATGGGCAGACAGGTAGAGAAATAGATGGAAATAGATTTACATGTTGACAGACAGACAGATGAGGCAGACAAAAAGATTCATCGACAGTGGTGTTTGTGTGTGTGTGTGTGAGTGTGTATTTGTGTGTGTGTGTGAGTTTGAATTTGTTTCTGTATATCTTAACCCTGGCCTTATTTAATTTGTGATGTAACAGAAAAAGTTTCATACTCTCCACATTATCCTCTTATTAAATCCATATGGTTGATCTAATCACAGCTGTGAAGGAGCAGACATGACTAAGAAGTCCTGAAATACTTCACTGGTCGTGTTTTAATGGCTTAATGTGTACAGGCCAATCTGGAAATGACTCCCCTGTAAAGAATGCGCTTGCATTTAATCATACAGAACCCTATTTTTACACTCTGTCTTTGAAGGCTGCCAGCAGAAGCAATAGTTTCCATCGCTGAAACGCAGGCTTTGGATGTCTGCTTGTTGTATTTCAATTTCAGTTTCAAGGCACTTTATTGCCATGCCAATCTGCAGGGTTGCCAATGCACAGGTGAACAGTAACAACGTCACACAGCAAACTCTGTCAGAGGAGAGGGCTGGGAGTGAGGAGAAAGAGTAAACAGTGTACAGTTCTGTCCCTGCTCAGCAGATTAGCGGGGTATGGCACCCCTCTCATTTTACACTAAAGACAGCGGTCCTGTTCAGTCATGTTACCCCACTAGGGCTGTGGAAGAGAACTACTCCAGATAGAATTATATTGCATTAAAACTGTTCTTGCTTTGTAATCACGGGCTGTTATGAGTCACATGATTTCACACATGCAGTCCTTCTTTGAGTCAGAAAATACAATTCACCAAATTGTTCACCAGTTAATATGGGTTGTGCTTTTCTTACAGTTACACAAAAGGAGAGCTGGACATTTCCTACATCACGTCACGGATTATAGGTATGTTTGAATAGAGGGTAAGGGAAAATGGAAAAAGTGGAGAATCATGAACAATTCATTGAGAACACTTGACAAGCTAAGGACTCAAACTCCCATCAGCCACCTGTTCTCTTATGATTGTCAGTGATGTCGTACCCTCCTGAACCCGTGGAGATGGGCTACAGGAACCATGTGGAGGATGTCCGCTCCTTTCTGGACTCCCGTCACATGGACCACTACACCATCTTCAACCTGTCCCAGAGGAACTACCGTGGAGCTAAAAGGGTGAGATTGACTTGAGGTTTCTCAAAAATCTGCATGTGTTACATGGGTGTGGATGCATCAGTCGCTCTCAAACTCAGGGGATCTCAGTGTATGCTGGTCTCAATATTTATTTTTTTTACTTTTTTATATTTGCCAATGACCCCTACAGATCCCCGGACTACAGTAATAGAAACTCATATCCTGAGATATATTGTCCCAGATTATTCTCATTGTAGCTGTGCACTGTAATGATATGACTCTGTGTGTATGAGGATTACTGTCATAAAGAGAGTCAATGGCTTTGCTTTTGGCTCTTGGATGGAGCATATAGTTCAGGCTGGTTTCCATCTTGGGAATTACAGTACTCTCTTCTGTTCTCTTTGTTCCCTTTAAGCACTTTACAATTCCATTCCTTTTTCTAGACATGCTGTGGTCACTCTGGGGTCAGGAGAAAGAACTGCATTGTGGGATAATTTAAAGATAATTTTCTCTACTATAATTATATTTCAATATGACCTGTCTGACATTGAGCTTCTGAGGAATTTAAAGGACTGAATTCCTCAGACAGTCTCTTGCTCAGTCTTATTTTACTCGGTTTTTATTGGAAGTCCGTATTATATAAGAGAAGATTGTCCTGGGTTTCTGGGATCTGTTTCACAGTCTTCACAGTGGTCCTTAAATCTCAGTGTACCTGAGGTAAATGAATACAGATGGAATTATACAGACTTATTTGTGCAGTGTTGTCAGACTGCAGAGATATGACTCATCTCAGAATCCTGTAAGTTAGTGACACACCGGTCTTTGTGGTTTTGGTATAGTTTCTCTACAGTGATGCCATGATTGTCGTCCACCCACACTAACCACCCACCTCCCCCCTCTCACCCCAAAGGTGTCAGAGTGCAACTGGCCTGCCCGTCAAGCCCCCAGCCTCCACAACCTGTTTGCTGTCTGCAAGAACATGCACAACTGGCTCCAGCAGAACCCCAAAAATGTTTGTGCGATCACCTGCATGGTAAGGACTTCAGTCATTCCAGTTGTGTGCTAATGTGCAAAACCACTGATGTTTGGGCATAGAATAAGGCTGAGATTGCCAAGGCAGTGTAGGGGAATGGCATCAAATGTCCCATTACATTACATAGCGTTATGTTATAGGAATTTAGGAGGTGCTGTTGTCCAGACCAATATACAGCCTGAATAGATCAAAAAATCAGCTGCAATAATACTCACGTTGTGGGAAGTATAGTCCCATAAACATCATAAGGGTGAAAACATAATATCTATCTGAGAACTTGTTGATTAGAATGTTAAGGAACTAATTTAGTAACAATCAAGTCAATATCTGTGCTTACAGCCTTAGAAATGTGATTTCTGAAGAGGTAAGTCTTCAGTCTGTGGAAGATGGCCAGCATAAGGTCACTTCACCACTCCAGGGTGGGTAGAACAGACGTAGGAACAGCATATGTTTCCTCAACATTCCTCTTGGTATCGCATAACACCTATATTCAATTGTACTTAGAAGTTAAGGACAAATGTTGACAGCATCTCAGCTTTGGTCTTCTCTGGGTTGGCATACTCTCCACAATTATATGATAATCTCTCATCCAGCTCAGAATGTCTCCCAGGCAACATGAGATGCCTGCTGTGTGTCATTCAGAGGGGATTTCAGCAGAAATAAGTGCCATGAAAATACTTGTCTTGTAGCATTTGGTCTCTACTGTATTTCTGCTCCACCTTTTTCTCAACTCTCTCTGCCCATCTGTCTCTCTCTCCCTTCCTCTCTCTCTTTTCTCTCTTCACTGTTTTCTCTGTCATGGTTGTTCTCTCCTTTGACTCACTCTCTTAAATAAAGTGAGAATTTTACATCTCTAAAGGCTAGGAGAACATTATGAACATTATTCCCATGGCACCACTAATTAAGCAATACACATGTATTACGCCTCACTCAATGACCTTGTGTGGGGAATTCTATTCTTTTCTTATGAATTTTAATGACTTACATAGATTTAATTATATCATAAGCTGTCTCTCTCTCTCTTTCACTCGGTGGGGCATCTTGTTTCTGCAGCAGGATGGCAGGGCCTCCGCGGGTGTCCTGGTCTGTGCCATGTTCTGCTTCTGTCACCTGTTCAGTAATCCAGTTCCCGCCATGCAGCTGCTCAGCACCAAGAAGCCTGGGTCAGGCCTGTGGCCCTCACACAGGAGGTAGGCCTCAGTACCAAGAGGCCCAGGTTGGGCATGTGGCCTTCACACAGGAGGTCAGGCCCAGGTTGGGCATGTGGCCTTCACACAGGAGGTAGGCCTCAGTACCAAGAGGCCCAGGTTGGGCATGTGGCCTTCACACAGGAGGTAGGCCTCAGTACCAAGAGGCCCAGGTTGGGCATGTGGCCTTCACACAGGAGGTAGGCCTCAGTACCAAGAGGCCCAGGTTGGGCATGTGGCCTTCACACAGGAGGTAGGCCTCAGTACCAAGAGGCCCAGGTTGGGCATGTGGCCTTCACACAGGAGGTAGGCCATACTTCTGGCCACCCCTCTACGAAGGCTGGATCAATGGAGAGTCGATAATGTTGGGTCCTCTTGCAAGTGTTATTTTTATCAACAATTTGGAATACACAGAAAAGTGTCAAATATCACGTGGGGTCCCAAGCCATGTCTTAAATTGGTCAATACAAGACAAATACAAGTAAATCTGGCTATATGGAATGAGAACTTCAATCCTACAGTGAACTTCTTAGGGATACATTGTAGGGAGGGTTCTTTGTAAGGAGGAAAAAATAAGCATGGATCTTACCTTTCTGTCCTGGAGCCATTTCTAAAAGGTGTCATTTTTCCGTGCTCAGGTACGTTGGGTATGTGTGCAGCATGGTGTCGGAGAAGCCCACGCTGCCTCACTCCAAGCCCCTGGTCATCAAAGCGGTCACCATGAGCCCCGTGCCCTGCTTCAACAAGCAACGCAGCGGATGCAGACCCTTCTGTGACGTCCTCATCGGAGAGACCAAGATCTTCTCCACAGCACAGGAGTACGAGAGGATGAGGTAAGCTGCAGGAGTGCTGTGCGGCCAAACTGGGCTCACATCATCTGCCCATAGCAACAACCAGTCAGAGAGAAAACCCAGAGAAATCAGATAGATAAAGCCAAAACTGGTATTTCTTGATCTGAAAATGAGTATCAGTATTCTTTCACAGGAAGCCAAATGTGAGGGATAAGTTTTTAGAAACAGGACTGGACCTTTGGAACAGCAGTTTTTTCTTTCTGTTTTTGAAAAAATGTGCCCATGTCCCTCTCCAGGGAGCATCGGATCCAGGAGGGGAAGGTGGTGTTCCCCCTGGGTGTGAGCGCTCATGGGGATGTGGTGGTTTCCGTCTACCACATGAGATCCACGATCGGAGGCCGGCTGCAGGCCAAGGTAGGGCAAAACAAAAACCCTGCAGTTATGGTGGCACCTGAGGACTGAGTACATTCCCACACAGAGCGGCTTGCAAGGCCATCCTCAAAAGATGTGTTAAGTGCATTTCAAAGCACTATGAGATACAGCAACAACAATGTACAGAGCAGCAGAGTAGCACAGTGATGAGTGTCTTGATTGTATGCTGAATGTAGAGAGTGCGTTCTGTTAAGGCACTACCTTCTCTTTGGTTGCAGACATCCAACTTGCAAATATTCCAGATCCAGTTCCACACTGGGTTCATTGCTCCAGGGACCACAGTCTTAAAGTTCATGAAGTAAGTACCAATCAGAGAGCAGAAGTGTATTGCTTATCTCTGTGAAGAATTCAGTGGAATGGAATTTTGACAGATTGAGCTTATCAGTTGAATAAGGGCACATGTGGGGTTGTGTGTGTGTGTGTGAATGCTTCCTGTACATATGTGTGCCTGTGTGTATGTGTGTGTATGTATGTATGTCCATGCATGTTAATATGTGTTTGTGTGCATGTTTGTGTATACACACCTGTGTGTTTGTGTGGATGTGTTGTATAGGCCAGAGCTGGATGCCTGTGACACTCCAGAGAAGTATCCCCAGCTGTTCAATGTGCTGCTGGACATCGAGGTAGAGACCACAGACAAGCAGAAGGACCTGACCCCACCCTGGGAGCAGTTCCCCAGCAAGGACATCAATCCCAGCATCCTCTTCTCCTGCCACGAAGAGCACCAGGATGCACTGGCCATCGCCGGTGAGGAAGAGGGGTGCCCTGAGGAGGAAGGCACAGGCTCGCATTTGAGACAGTGTCCAACAAAGTACTCATGAGTCACAAAGATAATCCCAGTGTAATTTTGCTCTGATTGGATGTCACAGAGTTAAGGCAGGTTTATAGATGTTCGTCAGTGCTGCTGTTGTCTAGTCTGTCTCTACAGGGAGCTGTTTTGACTCCCCATTGATGATCATTCATTTGGAAGAATTTGGCATCCTAATGTGCACCAGACACACATAGTTTCAGAAAATCTCAGGTCCCTTTTTAAATTCTTGCATATTTTGGTATAAACGATTTTAGTTGGGGGCTCCTACCACTACAGCTCCAGCTCAATTACTGAAGTTGGCCACTAGGGGGCTGTAAGAGTTTGATTATGCCATTAATTTTTTTATGCCGAAGGCTGGCTTCACATTTTATTTGAGCAAATTGTATGTTGAAGAAACATACATAAAATCCCTCAAAATATTTTACAATCCAAATTAAATATTGGATAAGGGGGCCCCCAGTTCTTTTATATGTAACTGTTTTTTGAGTTGAGGTGTTTCCCCTCTTGTTCTTCAGATCGTAGCAGGACCCAAGGAGGACCGGATCAGCGCCCCTCCCCAGGACCCCGAGAGGGTGAGCCTTCAGACCATGACGGCAGCAGAAGTGAGAAACCTGGTGGGCCCCAGGCCACACCTCCCAGCGACAAGAAGCCAGAGGCTCCCCCACTGTGGCTCCTCCCCCTGCCGAGGAAGTGGACCTGCTTGGCCTGGATGGGGAAGCCAATGCCCAGGCCTCCGCGCCCCAGCCTCCCACGACCAACACAGACCTGCTGGGAGACCTGTTTGGTGCTCCTCCACCTGGCAGTGGCCCTGCCTCCATGCAGTCCACTCCTCAAAAATCTGCCCCACCCCTCTCTCCCTGCCCCTCCCCCCACCCTGGAGATGGTGAGTCTTTCACACATATGAGAAAAAGAGGGAACATGTCCTCATGTGATTTCTGTGAGTGATCAATGTTCTGAGGCTGTGTGGTGATTCCCTTTCAATTTGTTTTCTGACAGATTTTGATCCCTTCGGGTCCGGTCCCAAACCGCAGGAGTCAGCGAGCTCATTCCTGGGACCAGGTAACGTGGCGCAGGCCAGGCCAGGTAACCTGGGACTGGCAGACCCGTTCCAGCATGCAGCGCGGTCTCCGTCCCCGACCTCACAGAACACAGGCATGGGTAAGGCATGTGACCGCATGGCCACTCCCCATAGCCCTGGTCTTACCCATGCTCCGTCCCTATCAGTGTGTGCCATGAGTAAGGCCCCGCCTCCCCTTCCTCTCTCCCTATCGGCGTGTGCCATGAGTATGGCCCCACCTCCCTGTCCTATCAGCCTATCAGTGTGTGCCATGGGTAAGGCCCGCCTCCCCTTCCTCTCACCCTATTGGTGTATGCTATGGGTAAGGCAAGGCCATGATCCCCCTTTCGTATTTGAGTTCTCAGTCGTAGCAAAAACTAGATACTTTTTAAAATATTTTCCAGCTCAACATTATGGTTTTGTCTGGGTTTTGTATGGACTTGTATAATGGACATTTATTGTAAAAAAACATAGATTGGAACTAAGGAATGCAAAATTCCCAAAATGACAAATAAAGGACAAGCAATATTTTTATTGGCATGGTTTGATATATCACATGATGATGGTTTGTGATAAGTGCTAAATGTGAGGCCCATGTTTTACTTTGACTCTCCTGTAGGCCGGAACTCCCCGGTGCCCCCCACCACCCCCACTGTCAACATCCAGCAGCAGAATCTGATGGGAGGGTGGGACAGCAACAGGCCAATGGCTGCAGGTGAATTCTGCCTCACTGTCACATAATGAGGCAGACTCCAGTTTGTAAGGTTTTCATGGAGATCATAATGTGTGGTGGTCGGTCAGTGGTTCATTTGAACCGAAGAGAATGGGCTGCTAACCACAGCAGATACACTCACAACTGGCTACATTCTACGGTGCCCTCTAGTGGAAAAATTCTATAGGCAACCATTTCCATAGACAGCCTTTTTGGAAAACAGTACAGTTTTCTTAACTGATTTAGGTTCAGTGGACCTCACTATCATGAAGGTGTGCTGTTGGACTCCTTTCCTGTTTAAAAAGCAGCAACCTTATGAATGCATTCGTTTGTGTTTGTGTTTGTTTGTAGGAGGATTCGGAATGGGCAGCAGGTCGGCCACCACCAGTCCCACAGGATCAGTCCACAGCACTCCCACCCACCAGTCCAAACCCAACACCCTGGACCCCTTTGCTGATCTGGGGAATCTCGGAGGTCTGTCTTATTTATGTGTTGATTTATTTAGCATGACTAGCTGCGCTACCAAGGCATGATGCATGAGTGTATACCACAAGAGCAGTGGCAGTTTAGGGTGTGTTTCGGGAACAGGAAGCAGCACAATGAGTGCGGTGTAAGTTATGCAATGACAAGATAAAAAAATCACACAACTGGGTATGTATAACTGGGACACACCTTTCCTGTTAGTCTCGTTGAGTGACAAGCCATACAACACAAACAATTGAACTTTGAAGCAGTACATTGTCCACAATATCTTGCACCAGACTTAGCTGGAAATCACCAGACTGAGTTTAGAGTCACTTTTTCCTGAATGTTCAGGATGATACCTGGTCAAACATTGCTGGTTGCTTTGTGTGAGTTGTTTTGGATTTGTTGGTGTCTTTTTTTGCCCTCAGGAGGCTCTGGGTTCTCCAGCAAGCCGACCACACCCACAGGCTCGGGGGGCGCATTCCCCCCCTCCCCGCAGAGGTCCCCCCAGCATATGGCGGGCGGGGCCTGGCAGGCAGGCGGCGGCTTCCCCTCCTGGCAGCCCAGCGGGGGGTCACAGTGGCAGCCGCAGCAGCAGCAGCAGCAGGCTAAAGGGGCGCACCCACCTCCGGTGTCCCCTCAGCATCGCCCCAATTACAACATCAGCTTCTCCAGCGTGGGTGGGGCCCCCAGCGCTGGCAGCAAACCCAGCATGGGTCAGTCCTAAAAACACCTCCCACTGCCATGCCTTTCCTCTGTGCACCTCTTGTACCTCCCCTCACTGGACAAACATGTCCACCTTCTATTACTGCACCTTCCCTGAACGCTTCCTCCTCCATACTTCACACTATACCTCCATCTTCTCCAGACACATTCATGGAAAATAATATTCTCATCTGTCCATTGGTACAGAAAAATGTTTTTTTTCCACATTAGTGCTGTAGAACTGTAATGAGGTATATTGTTTTGTTTTCCTGGTGTTCTTGTAGGTACCAAACCTAAAATGACAGAAGCCAACTTTGATGACCTGCTGTCAGGACAAGGCTTCACCGGCAGCAAGGAGAAGAAGGGCCGCGGACGATAGCGGAGATGAGGAAGGAGGAGATGGCAAAGGAGATGGACCCTGAGAAACTCAAGGTGAGTCAAAGCAGAGGGGTGTGGCAGGGAGGGGGTTAGGGAACCTTGTGACATCCTGAGCCCCTCCCACCCTCCCTCAATCAATCAGTCAGTCAAGCAATCTTCCATTTACTTTACAATGGTAATTTACAGTGGCTCAAGTACTTAACAATTGACTTTTTCTAGAATGAAATTAAAAACCAGGAAAAATCCTCTTTAATCAATTTGGAAAAATGTGAATATGTAGACTCTAAAAGGTCTGCTCCCACAGATCCTGGACTGGATTGAGGGGAAGGAGAGGAACATCCGTGCCCTGCTCTCCACCATGCACACGGTCCTGTGGGAGGGGGAGACCCGATGGAAGCCTGTGGGCATGGCTGACCTGGTCACCCCTGAACAGGTCAAGAAGGTCTACCGCAAGGCTGTGCTGGTGGTCCACCCTGACAAGGTGAGTGATCAGTGCCCTATCTGTGTCGTACTGCGGCCCATGCGGCTTCGTGGGCTTGATGATACCCTCAAAACTCAACTAAACGGGTTATAAATCTGCAGTTTTCTAGATGTCCTCGTGTAGCATTTGACAGCCGTTTGTTAAGTGTGTTTGTAGCAACAGGGCATTTATAAAGCAGCTGTTTACTGGGGGCTGTTTACGCTGTTGGTCGTCTCCCTCGGACAAAGAAACACAGGGCCTGATTAGGATGCTCCAGCACTTCCTAACGGAAACTTGAACTCCATTATCGAGGGAAGCATGTGTAGCTGTACTTTGTGTGTGGCTGTATGTCACGTAGTTTAATTTCAATGTCATGGTGGTTAAGAGACTCAGGAAGTGGGTCGAGCTCCAGGGCATATTCAGAGTATATTGTGTGCAGCTGTGAAATATGCAACCAATACAGAAAGTGTCCTTCAAAGGGAGTTGGAGTAGGCCATTGAAAATGAATATTCTCAACTATGTGCGTCATCAATAACAGGTATTTGTCTTTTCTTGGTTCTAGGCTACAGGACAACCCTATGAACAGTATGCCAAGATGATTTTCATGGAATTAAATGACGCATGGTCGGAGTTTGAAAGTCAAGGACAAAAGCCATTGTACTGAAATGTCTACAAGCGCCTGCTGACCCGGAGTCCCTCCCTCCAACCCCATACCCCACCCTGTGTGTAAGGTCCCCCAGATCTGTGATGTGATCCCTCTCCTTTACAAAAAAATGTCGCCGTCAAACGGGTATTCCGTTTCCATAGAAACTTCAATGTGCCGATTTAACCAAGTAGATGTGAAAAGACTCACCTGCTGACAGGAGGTTTGTGGCCCAGCAGGGGGCCTTGGGATTGTCGTGGTGTTGAGTACTCTCCTTGGACCCAAAACTTGAAATGAAACAAATTGAATCAGGGTGTTGTCAGATATTGGCTGGTTTCGATCAAATTAACCAAATGGCCTCCATTTGTATTTAACAACAGTGCTTCCAGGCCAAAATGTTGACCGATATTGTTGGTATTTTATCTCTGAGATTGTGAAAAAAGGATAAGTATTGAGTGATATGATGGATAAAAAAGAAAACTGACTCACACTACATGAGTCTACTGAGTCTTTAGAGACCGTTTTGGCAAGGTTGTATAAACACATCATTCCCATCTGTTTAGCCCAATGTTTTTGCATCTAACTGCACAAGTTATATCATCCAAACAGTAGTCTGCCTTTTGTTTTAAAGATAGCTGATCACATGATTACATGGTCGCATTACTTGACGGTAAACCAACTGACTGTAAAAATCCCACTCATATCAGACAAAGCAGCTAAAATCTTTTAGCTTTCTGTCATTCTTCAACGACCATCTCTTCTCTCCCTCTCTCCCTGATAGCATTGTCCTTACAGTTTTAGAACTGCTTTAGTCATCTTTTTGCTGAAAAGCACAAGTGACAGTCTTGGCAGCACTGAAGGCAGGACCTGAGCTTGACTGTGAGTGTGTTCAATGGTACCGTAATACTGCAATTTTGTACTCAGTCTCAGTCCTGTACCTTACAGAAATTCAATCCAAATAACTGCTCTATAACACAAGTCCACCACTGTCTTTATTACCTTTTACTCTCTATATTAGACCCATGAAAACATATATTTCCCAAATTGCCTATTTGGGAAATGCTGAATGATAAAGTCATTTCTCAGATCTAAAGTCCTAAGTGTTACGTCTGAATGAAACGATGCACGTCTTTCTTCCTGCATCTTTGCTCATATCTAGTCAGGGTAATTTCCTCCCAGGTCTGTTCTTGGACTCTTTACCCTAAAGGAAAGCACCACACCAGGTGGGAGATGTCAGCCGAGGTAAAGAAAAACACTTCTGAGACTCGCTAACAACAGACGAGGTGGACGCAACATTTTCTCTCTCCCTTTTGTTTACCTGATGAATGCCGATGTAGGATTAACATATGGAATGCTTGTATGTGGTAGGAGTTTCTTTATGAATGTTTGATCTGATCAGAACCCCGAAAAGTTTGTTTTATTTTATTTTATTTTATTTGAGGGAAGTAGTTGTTGCTGCCCCAAGGAAATACGTGTCTAGGTTTTCAAAAATATTTTATTTCCAATTTGTTATACATATATTGATTTCTACGTTTAATGTAGTCCACTGTCACAGGAGGCAAATTAAAATTTTCTGTCAGAATACTACACATGGCATTGGAAATGGCTGAAATTGTACGTACATCAACGTAACCAACCAAAAGGACAAAATCCTTCTGATTAGTTAACATATCAATCACACAGAAGGTGACAATGTAAAAACAATAAACTTAAAAAAGATCATAAATAGCTTTCCATGCCAGAAGTGATTTCCTTCATTTCCCAATGAAGGAAATCATATCCATGGGTATTCAGTATCACCTGTGGTGGATGGAATTACACTTTGCATGTGTGTTTTGAATTTAGCAAGTCATGGATACCACAGTTGTTTCAATCCAAGTTCAAGTTAATTGGCTAACTGAAGATAAACGTTGGCAAATGAACAGATTCATTGAAAATTTTGAAACGTATTTGGCATGTTCAATCCTTAGATACGTCACACCACAAACATAAGCGGCTGTTGGGTAATCACAATTAGTTTTACATTTTGTAATGTGGTAATCCCTTGTTACTGTTGTACTGATATTCTGGCTGTGTGATGGGAATGCTGACATGACTACATATTCTAACCTTTGACTGCATTTGGTTTTGTACTTGCAATATGTCCTCTTCAGTTTGCCTGCAATCAGTGAAGCAGTTAAAGAAATGCAGATCAGTTCAGTATTTTTAACGCATTAGCAGTCTTGTCTTGAGTACAGTGTAATGTGAGCCTCTACAACACATACATCACTTTCTGACAACAGCTTATTTCCTGTTTGTGTTCAGAATATAATAGGATTTTAAGGATTGGTTTTTTGTTGAATTTTCTCATAAAATTTGTTTAAAGCTATTAATTACAAAATTGAGAAAAAATAATCTTGTGTTGAGAAGACAGGGAGAATCTTGAGAAAATTTTCTTATGATGAAAAATAAGATAGTAAACTTTTGCATCTTTGTATAATTAATACTCAACAGGGGAATCATAAATCATAGTTTCTTTTGGAAAACAGTGACCAAATGTACCAAATGTATTCGTTCAGGTGAAATATAAAGGATGAGCCCCAACTCCACCCCCATATCAAGATATTCTGTGTTGATTCTTGAATGTTAAGGCATTGTTCAGGCTAACCTTGACATAGTGGTGCGTGGCATTGAAACGTTTGGGAGAAGGTGGTGAGTTTTTGATACACTTACTGTATGTGTTTGCTTGTCTGCTGTTAAACTATTACTGAAATGTGAATTATATTTGTGTGTGAATTGTTGGCTCCTTTCCCAACCCAGTCTGTATAAAACATATGATGTGAGACACACAACATGTGGAAAAGAGGAAAGAGAGAGAACAACAGTAAACATCCGTGACCCACACTGGAGTTCTCTCTTCTGCTTGTGTCATATTATTTCACTGTTTATTGCTCAATTACAAAAACCAATTACCATTACAAAAAAAGAAAGAGATAACATAACCAATTTTATATATATCTTGCATTTATTGTTTCTGGAAACATAATCTAGTTTTCAAATTGTTGACAAGTCAAATATAAATCTGGATGTTCGGTTTTTTGAAAACCTGCGGAGCTGTCTGATCTGAAGATTTCTGCATTTTTGCACATTTTACATTTCATATGGCCACATCTTTTGTGGGCTGTAGTTACCAAGGGTTACAAAAAGATTTTTGAGGCTCTGAGGTTCCACTCATTCACAGTCAGAATGATATTGCCTGAATAAAGTTCAAAATTTTAACAATGGCAAGATTTAAAATTGTCCCAGAAGTAATGAAGAACCACACAACCAGCACCAATATTGAAGAATCTGAAGGCCTCTCTAACCTTGGCTAAAGACAGTGAAACCACTGCCTACTTAGAAAAGCATGCTTGTCTCAAATTTTGTCTCAAAGAGCACCTATGTGATCCTCTGGTGTTCTGGAATACTGTTCTTTTGACAAATTGGAAAAGTTTGATGACATGGGCGATGTTATATTTGTAAAAAAGTAAACACTGGATTCGAAAGAACATTTATGTGAAGGCATTTAGCAGAGCGATCTCTGCTGAGTGGTTGACCTTGAAACCAATTTCTGACTGATTAGGATCAAGTAAGTTGTGTCATTTCAGATATTGTGCCAACTGGGTAGACACTAGCCAGTATACATACACCTACTGGGGGTGATAAATTATAATAATAATTCCTTTTTATCATGTATTTGTATAATAATATAAAAATTAATTTTCAATAATGTTCTGCTTGTTGCAAAAATGCATAAATTGCAATTATGTGTAACATTTGTATTTTTAATACACTGAAGTGTATTCTATTTGAGATGGCAAATTAAAGAAGAAAATGAAAGTATGGGAAGAAGAAATGGAAAGTGAGTATTTTCTCATGTTTTTCAAATGATGGACGACTCAAGTTTGCTATTCGGGAGATGAAACACAAACTACAACTGTGATATCTTGTATTGTTCTGTTGAGAACATCAGGCCAATTCGTTCAGCGGGTCCTTTAAGAACGTCATCCGATCAAGCAACAGGGAAGCAGGAAGCAACCGAGGGGAAAAAGTCTAAAAACAAAACAGTAAAAAAAAACTGCCACCTAAATCCTAAGAAGATGGCAGGGATTAAAGGTAAAGTTATATTTTAGTTAACTGAATATAACAATCGAGTTTTAGTGTCCGATTTTTTAAAGTTTGTTTAGAATAAGCGAGGTCGGAAACTGCTGAATGTTTACTTATCGATTCAGTGGTAACGATACAAGTCACACAAGAAGACACGTTCACTGTTTGTAGCAAGCCTAACGCTTCTTGCTGGCATAGATTTAACCATACTTTGTAATTTATTTAGTGTTTTTTGTTTTGCATTTAGAGTTTACGTGTTCCAGAATTATTACTGTGTCACTACACTGTGTAGGCTATACACAATAGTTTATCGAATAAAACTGAGATGCTGAACCACTGAAAAACATTTACAGTTTAATATTTTAAACATTTACATTTTAAAATGTTCTTACTAACATTTTTAGATGTTATGCACTTTTTCTGTGAATAACAAACTAAGACGAAAATGTCCATTAAAACTTCTAAAGACAGCAATGTCCTTCAGATGAAAGGCAATAATCGCTCTGTAGTGACTAGAAAATTCAAATTTAGCAATGTTTTTGACATTTGAACAAATCTTGGCTGTGCTATTTCTGTATAAGCACAGCGTGAGATGTAGATAATGATGTTAACATCGGACAAGGGGTTTAACGTCATTACAGTTCAGCCAAAGACCTCAAACAGGCCCGGGACTACTTCTAACAACGGCATAGAAACGAGGCCATGATGAGGCTATTGGGGCAAAGTTTTTTGTGCAATTACATTGTGGTCCTCAAGGTGAGAGAAAAAAGGTGATTCTCTTTGTCGAGCTTTTCAATATTGGAGTCAAACTGAAGTTAACTGTCTGGACTGGCTGTACAATTACTTTGGTTAGCAGTTCTTGTTTTTGGTTCATATTGGTGTATTTTTGACTGCTGTAATACTATGTCAGTAAGAATTTTATACAAACCTTCCAATCTAATCTGAGAGTTTGTATTTCATGTTTCATGGGTATTGAGCCCCTTTATCATGTCACCCTTAAAAATTTGTTACAATATGAAAATATTCAAATGCCTACAATTTTACCATATTATTTCCATCTTGACATGAAACTTCCAGTAGAAGTTATCCCCCTCAGTTATTCGTGTGAAATAAATTACTCCACTAGGGGGAGGCAACTGGTCACCACAAATTAATTGTTTCTGTGAAATTGGGGTCAGGATTTCTGCTGTACAGATATTTATGTTGTGTTCTCATATTTAAAATTCCAGAAGCAAAATGTATGTTCATGGCCAGAGTCTTATTTTCAGTGTTTAATAATCATTTCACCATGAGTGGTTATCTCCTGTCTGTTGCTGAGGGCTTGTTTTGGTCTGTGTGCTTGTGGTCAGAGCTGGCTAATCGTGCTCTGTGTTCCAGCTCTGGTGGGCCTGTCCTTCAGTGGGGCCATCGGGCTGACTTTCCTCCTGCTGAGCTGTGCACTGGAGCAGTATGGGTAAATATACTTGTCTATGTGCCATTGAGGGACATCATGTGATCCAGTCTCTGAGCTCTTGCTCTACCTCGCCCTTCCTCGTAGGGTCTACTGGCCGCTCTTCGTCCTGATGTTTTATGTCGTGTGCCCTGTCCCCCACTTCATCGCCAAGCGGCTGAGCGATGACACGGACGCGGCTAGCAACGCCTGCCGGGAACTGGCCTACTTCTTCACCACCGGCATTGTGGTGTCGGCTTTCGGGCTGCCTGTCGTCCTGGCGCGTGCCGCAGTGGTGAGTGATGCCTCACTGACTGCATGTCTTTCAAAGGTTGAGATACGGTCAGCGTCAGTCAGTGTCTCCTTCAGTCATTATGCAGGAACTTTAGTTAAGTGGTGTTATTGTTGAAAGAAATGCTCATTTATTAACCACATAAACATACAACAAAACATGAGTTTAACATGTAGGTAACACACTCTTTAAAACAGTTTACCCCATCTGTTATTAAATCAGAAAATATTTGTTCTGCAATATGATGTAATGAAATTGGTGTAAATCATTCAACATTGCTCACAAAGCAAACAGCTAGTGTTTTCCAGAGGGACTAGACATCTGTGTCTCAGAGAATGGAAGGTGAAAGTGAGCCGGGGGCAGGGGGAGTCTCAGGTAGGTTGGGGGCAGGGTGAGTCTCAGGTAGGGGGCAGGGTGAGTCTCAGGTAGGGGGCAGGGGGAGTCTCAGGTAGGGGGCAGGGTGAGTCTCAGGTGTGGGGCAGTGTGAGTCTCAGGTGGGGGCGGTGTGAGTCTCAGGTAGGGGGCAGGGTGAGTCTCAGGTATGGGGCGGTGTGAGTCTCAGGTGTGGGGCAGTGTGAGTCTCAGGTAGGGGCAGTGTGAGTCTCAGGTAGGGGGCAGGGGAGTCTCAGGTAGGGGGCGGTGTGAGTCTCAGGTGGGGGCAGGGGAGTCTCAGGTAGGGGGCGGTGTGAGTCTCAGGTAGGGGGTAGGGGGAGTCTCAGGTGTGTGTGGGCCGGGGTGAGTCTCAGGTAGGGGGCAGGGTGAGTCTCAGGTGTGGGCTGGTGTGAGTCTCAGGTGTGGGGCGGTTTCAGTCTCAGGTATGGGGTGGTGTGAGTCTCAGGCAGGCAGTAGGGTGAGTCTCAGTCCTGATATGGCTGTATTTGCTCTGGCAGATTAAATGGGGAGCCTGTGGCCTGGTGATGGCAGGAAACGCGGTCATCTTCCTCACCATCCTGGGCTTCTTCCTCATATTTGGAGGTGGAGACGACTTCAGCTGGGAGCAGTGGTAGTGAGGTGGAGTGGGGCGCGTCCAGGGAGGGCAGAGAGAAGGACCCCCTCCAACCCTCTCCAATTTTCCCTGGAGGGGTGGAGGGGTGAAGGGGGCGGGTAGAAAAGGAGCATTGGCATAAGGAACACTAAGCCATTTGATGCGATTTCACTACTAACTGAAGCATTAGCACGTCATTACTCATTAGCAGGGAGTGAGGTGGAGGGTGGATGTGTTTCTGGGTAAGGTGAGAAGGGAACAGGCTGTCTTCCCTGCTTATTCTGTTACCCTCTTATTAAATGGGCCTACTCCTCATCCCCCTTAAGGACATTAACAAACACAACGCAGAATCACCAAAAATAGTCATACTCTCTGTCTTTCCACCCACTCATCCCATTTCCTGTTTCCGTCATGCAGATTGACGGCAATTTTGAGTATGTAAGAAGGGACAGCCAGACATAGCAACTTTGTAATACATAATCCACACCGCTGCTTTCAGACTGGTTTCTTTTTTTTGGTTTAATTGTTTTTGTCCTTTTTTTTTTTTTTTTTACTGAAAACAAGCAGCCATTTCCTGTGAATCTGCAAAGTTTTTGCCATATGATTTATGGCTGAGGATCATCGAAAAACAAGGTGGAAATAGTCAACATTTTAAAATGATTAATATTTGAGTGCGAGAAATGGCTTGAAGGGGTGTGATGAGTGATTATCACCATAACCAAACACATGGTTACTGCCTTCCTATGACAAAATGTAATACATTAAATCCAAAATACAAAAATACATGCTTAATATATGTTTAAAAAATCATGGAAAAATAATCATTTTGAGAAAATGTCAGTTTATACCACTTCCACAGATACTTTCATGGTGTATTTGTTATATATTGTGTAATTTTACACACATGCATTGTATAATATATTCTACATCCATATATCTATGTAGAATACATTGCATACATACGTATGAGTAACAAATATTCATAGGTACAGTGTTTTTTTTTTTTTTTTTTTTACATTAAAATGTTATTGTGTTTTGGATTTTTATATTTTGGGTTTGACTTTTTCCAGAAGGCCTTACTGACATAAATACAGGCAGATATTCATTACCGATATTATTTATTCCACATCTAGAGAATTTCAGCTCATAATCATGCTGACGTGTTGTTAACGGTCCTCTGAATTTAGCATTTATTGTGTATGTTGACACGAGGATTACCAAAGCCTTTACAAATGAAAATCACAGGAATTGTGTTGCGTATGAGGAATGTATAATCTGTGCTCCTGTTTTTTTTTTTGTTGTTTTTCTTCTTTTGTAAAGTTCATTGACATATTAGGTGATAATGAAGTGCTTTCATATTTAACCATTAACCTACAATCCTGTTGTCTTCAAATGTATTCAGACATTTAGGGAAAGCTTTCTAATGGAACTGACCTTCATTTGTTTTTTTCATTGAGAAAGACAAACTGCAGCTTAGTGCATCTCTCCACTTCTATCCATTTAATTATACCTGCAGGGAAATCTTTGCACCTGTTGTCTCATAATGACCAAAGTTATCTTTTGTCTTTGGAGTTAGTGCAAGGACATGTTTCCCAGCTGGACAATTTGTCAGTCATTTGTAACACTATACAATGCCCTTTTGCACTCTGTATCCTACATTGATTAAAGTACATTTCTAAATAATATTGAAAATATTGAAGTCACATCTTACAAAGCTTTCTGCAGACTGTTGTGTCACCGTTTGCTCTCGCTATGTAGTGCTCTCTCTTACAGATTTCCCAGGCTTTTTTTTTTTTTTTTTATCTTTAACTTTGAGATCATATGAAAACAACATTTTTAAATGGTTGGGGGTGATACAAAAAGATATTCAAAGATTAGACTCAGTGTTTGGCTGGACCAAGTAGCTGAATCTGGCGAAGTGTCCTTCATCTCCAAATGATGTTAGTTAAGCACAAGGGCAAGGTAACTGTAACTGGTTCAGGCCCAGTTCCATTCCCATTGTGCTTAGGGTACTCCCATTGTACCCTTGAGCAGGGAACCTATCTTGAATGGCTTTAGTAAATATTTGGTGATATGAATAGATTTTATGTTTTCTTTAATGAAAATAGCAGTTGTGTTAGTCCCTCAGTTTGAGAGTGTCTTCAACATTCTGAAATATAAATGCTATTTTGGCTCCAGCAAAAACACGACTGGAACTTGTGGGGAGTCCAGTACTTGCATAATGCAGCGTCCTGTTTGCGGTTTTGTTTTAGGTGCAGCGTAAGGGTTGTACACAGCAGAAGTTAAGAAATGTATGGTTATTTTTGGGTGGCTGGACTTCCTCCATTTGTCTGAATCTCCTGATGGTCTCATGTTTGTGTGTGCAAAAGAATCTCAGGTGGAGCTCACTGAAGATTCATAACATGGCTGGCTTTATATATAGAATCATATACAGTAATATCATGTGGCTTTCATATACAGGTGTGTCCTGTTATGTGCCCAGCTTTATAATGCATGATGAAAACATGTTGTGCCAATCACCACATCGCATGTTTAGGAGGAGTAGTAACAGTGGAATAAGAATAATGTCCTCCTGGATCTCACTTGCTTTTGGGCTGTCTTTGTGGCTTCCTTTTTGCTCTCTGTGAAATGTGTTGCAGCACCTCCTTTTTTTACTCCGGCCTTGAAACAAACACAAGAATGTGAACCTCTTAAATCTCATCTGAACTATCTGAATGCGAGTGCATGGCCAGGCTTATATCACCATGCGGAGCCCTTGCTCACAAATCAAAAAGCATTTGAAGGTCTCTCCAATATGAAGAATATCATCAGAACAATTGCCTGAGCAGCAGTCAGTGCTTCCCCCATAGATATATGTATTAATTCCTGTACCATTTTAACCCAAGTATAAGTATTTTTAAACCATGATTTTTTTTCTCCAAATGTGGGTGGATATTCAAAATTTGATGAAAATTCAGAGAAAAGAAACAAATGGAACTCTCCACTTTCGCTGCACAAGTAAGTGGATTCATTAGGGCATTTGGTTGCTTGGGCAGACGTCTGTCTTCGACTTGAGGGAGAAGTATAATGAGATCCATGCATCATTTGGGATAAGGACTGGATGAGCTCGCATCACTTCCAGTCAGTGCCTACACCAGTGAGGGACAATGAGTTCCAGACGTTTATTCCTGGGACAGCTAAGGCCGCACATTGTCAATTCCATGCCAAATTTGTCAGAGATTTTGCAACAGGTTGCTTTTTTTCTTCTTCTTTATCTTCGCTTTAGTTGGAGAAAAAATCTTTAATGCATGTAACCATTTTTTTTCCAAAAGCTCTTAGTCTCCTATATTGAGCAGAAGCCATTATTCATTGACTGTTATACCCAACCACCACACATTGCATTGTGCTTGCACTAATGTATCATACATTAACAGGGCTAAGCAGTGCACACAAATGAACAGCATTAGATCTGGAGTGACCTTCTGCCCAGCAAAGGGTCCACCGCTGCGCTATGTGTAGCCTACATCAGGTGCTACTTGTTCATTTCTTGTTTTTTCTTAATTTAAAACTTCTTTTCAGGGTTAATTAGAATAGCATTCCCTATTCATCACATTAATATACGCACATGTATTAATTATTTAATATGAGTACGTGTTATGTTCAGTAGTGACTGCCTCAGAGATAATGAACAACGGATGGTTTTGTGTCTTTGCCCTTTTTAAACGTTTGCGTAGGTCAGTTCCAGGAAGTGATCATTTTTCCCCAGATACTTCAGCACAGTTTGAATGAAGCCCTGCCAACTATCTTCATCAGCCCACAGCAAAACTGTCAATCTGCTAAATAATCCCAGAATCTTCACTTTGTTTTTTTTTGTTGCAAAACACTTTTAGACACAACAAAAAAACAAACTGGGAAAGATTTTCTCACTCAACTGTATGTGGAGCACGACTTATCACAAAAACAGGAAGAGAGTGCCAAAGGGGAGGCAGTGATTATGGCCATAATGTTGTTCTTGGATGGTTCGCTAAAGGAGCAATAAAATGTAGTGACGCATTCGCTCCTCGCAGTTTGACGGCAGCTCTACGGGGCCCCCCGGGGAAGGCGTGCTCGCTTGTAGGAAGGTCGTGGAGACCGATGCCAGATGCTGTTCGAACACAACCTGTACAAAACGTTTGAGAGACTTTCTCTTTGCTGAAGATGTGCCTCTTTGTGTTTTTGTGAAGTGAAAGCCGCTCTGATTGTAACACACGCAGAGAACAAAAACAAGTAAAGGCTGGTCCCTTCCAAACCTGCTGGCTTTATAACTGATCACTGCAGACCCCTGCGCAGGGCCACTCGGCACCATTTTGGATGGAAATTGATCTCACTTAAAAACATACCCCTTTCTACTATTGCAGTCTTGCAGCATTTTCACTTGATGATGCAAACTCAGTCCCACTGACATCTATTTTGGGTGTCAGAAAAGGTGTGGATGCATCTACTATCCATTCATAACGCAGCCCAAGCAGCTGAGCTTTGCTGCCACACTCGTTGCTGCAGGACAGCACAACTGACACAGCTTGCTCTCGGCTCTAGCTAGCCTATAGGAACCACTGTTGAGTATCAGGGGAATACCTTGCTGATTGGATCCCTGCCTCCTTGGGTATCCTATTGCCCAATTATTTGCTTCCCCTGCAGGACTCCTCACCACAGTCATGATTCAGTCAGAATCTATTCCATTCCAGGCCATAGAATGTATAACTGCTTTTTGTTTGTCAGTTTGATATTTAATTTTGTTCTCTTCAGAAGATTGTGAAAGCATTTCTTACACATTAAAAAAGTTTGTATTGTTTTCAGGTGAGGGTACACACATTATATGGGTCAAGTTTCCATTATGTTAATCTTGCTATAGTAAAATTATGATTTTCATTGAAATGGTAATGTTCTGTTGCATACCATATCAACAAACAATAATGTTTTTTGAATGCAGTAAGTCTGTGCTGAGACATTTTGCATTTTTAGGGTCTTTGTTCACAGCAGCTAGCAAACAGGCAAACTGGATTTAATAATACACTGTAATTGAAATTTGGCAAAAGACAGCCTTCAGATGCCAGTAAATAGCATTTTTTTGTCTCAGCATTAAAAATAGTTTCGAAGAAAGGTCAGTGATGGAAATTGAATTATTCCTTTGCTTGGAGTGCTTTTCACAAGTGTTGGAATGTCTGACATCGGCAGTTTTCTTGGCTTCTTAAACTGTTTTTCTCCCTGTCTTAACTTTCCTCATGTGCAGTATGGCTTTCATGTTCCCTGTGTTATTCTAATCGGCCTCTTCGGTGTCTATGCGCTACATTTCCTTTCACCCCTCTAATTATCCCATAATGCTTTGGGTTCTTGGCATCGTCTGCATTTTCATCACCTTCTAATTAAGCCTTTTTTTGGTGAATGAAAGTTTGTGGTCTTTGTTTTTTTTAATGTAATAGTTTCTGTTGGCCTGCACCTCATTACCTTGTGTGTGTTTATTGTCTTTAATTAGCTTTTCCCATCCTTTTTTGTATGTAAGAGCATTTTGATACATTGGGGTTGCAGAAAATATATATGGAACCTGGGGTCTAGAACAAAGGGCAAACAAAAGAGAGCCTTTTTCTCCAATGGCTGTTTTGATTCAGGCCATTTTTGCTTCATCTGTCAAAAGCGAGGCACTTTTCTTCCTCTAATGGTGTCTGCAGGGATGACGACCAAACACGTCTGGTTGAGGGGTGGGGGTGGGGGTATTTAGCCGGACACAATGCTTGGATAACCTGTTGAATGATACCTCTTCATTCTCTTAATGTGACTGTAATGTGCAGTCTGACCTTTTCACTTCTGTAAAGAGAGAGCGAGAGACGGAGGGCAGGAGAGACTAACTCTTTTTCAGTGCCCAACCAGCAGCGAGTGAGCAGAGCTCAGCCCTACAGAGAGGAGTTTGCTGTCGTTGACCTCGTCGCAGATACAGTCGATGTCTCCAGGATGGGCCAGGACAAGTACCTTCGTTTCCGAGACCGGGCAAGAGCTGCTGGTCTGGGAGGGATGGCTGCTATTGATCGATTCTTTAAATTAGACCTCCAAAGGTGTTCCCTGCGGATAAAAATAAGACATTATTCCTCATAATTATTATTTAACGTGTTTCTGAAAATGAGTGGTCAGCCTACTGTGAAAAATCTATATGGTTACATGGGAAAGAAACCGGGACTCAAACTGGGAAATTATAGCTTGCTGTGCAACAGCAGGATGTTTTCAGCCGACAGAATGAAATATCGCTCTCATATGTTGCGCTAGTTAACTTTTGTATTGACTGTCATACCAGCCAGGATGGAGTGACCCAGCATCATCCTACCACTGTCTCAGCAGTGCTCTGTCTCTGTGTGCAAACCCCTACGGCTCACCAACGACACAATCAGGATCTCAATACAACACTACAGCACAGGAACACCTGCATTCTCAACACAACGCATTTTCTATAAACAGTTCGCTCTAAAACTGGGAGATGGCTGTTACTAGGTAACAATACATTAGGTGACTGCCATCTTGGCCACACTGTTCAACATTAAATTATGAAAGATAAATTAAAAGACATTAAAACAATTAAAAGCAAATAACCCCTTGTTACATTTCAATAATACAATTATGAATGGAATAAAACCAGCATACACAAAGGTACCACACAACCAATGCCTTTCTTTGTGCTACAGAAAGCAAACGAGAGTAATGATGACATAATTAGGTTAATACTGAAAAATAAGCGTGCTTAGAAACCTTACTCTTCCATTTTAAATAGGAGGGGGCTTGCGATGTAGGCGTGAGATCTGGTTATTGCGGGGAGTCTGGACCTTCAGTCCATCACAGCCGCTGATCGATAGCGAAACGACACGGGATGGGCGAAGCACCAGCGCACTGGACTGCTGTATGCATTCACTGAGGTTACGCCGGCTTATCTCATACTGCTGCTTTGCATGTGCAGTGAATCACGGCTTCTCTCACCGCTGCAAATATACCGGCTGATGTAATGCAGCGAGGAGGAAAAGCCCTCCTGAATAATTCATTAGCACGTCACATGACCCATCCCCTGAGAACCGGGTCGCCGTGCTGGTGCTGGGGGGTGATGTCATCGCCCTGCCCTCGGTGCGGTGAAGGTATTGTGGAGTGGTGATGTCATCCTCACAATGAGCGCATCGGTGAGAGCATCGCTGAACACGTTACCCCCACCCACCCACCACCCAGCTGATTCTGTTATCTCCGGCATTCTCGTGTCTCCATGCCCCCTTCCGCCCCCCTCCGCCTCCCACCCCCTCATCCCTCACAGCAGGGGACTCCTTTGTTGGTTCCTTGATTGCGGCAGATGTATTTTTGATGCACCCGTGTTCTGGGGTTGGGGGTGGGGGGGGCCGGTACAGTTTTTACCCTGGAAATGGACACATGGGGAGAGTGTGGGTCAGATTTTCATTGGGTTTTAACCCAGAACCAAAACCAACAGCAGCAGTGCTGCATGATTTGGACTGACTGTGCCCCTGTGTCTCAGGGAAAGAAATTAGACTCGTCCCACGCCAACACTGCAAGATTCAGAGCACTCATTTGCCTCCAATGGTTCTTTCAATCAAGGACAACTCACATAGCCTACATTTTGTCCAACTGTCAGAATATACATAGCTGTATATTAATCAAAGCAGCCCTTCATTATTACTCTGCTCATGTGAAAGCCAGCACGTTCCACCTGTTACCTGGCCTGTCTCCCTTCAGGGCTTATCTGTATGTGGTATAAGACAGCTGCAGCCCCACACAGGTCATGGGAGACATGTTTGTCACATGAGAGAAGCTGCTGGCACTGATAAACACAACACCAAAGTGACACAATGGCCGACCATGAGCGGCTCTGCGGGGCGGCAGGCCTCGGGCGGCACTGGCATGTCTTTATCAAGATGAACATTTCACACCTATTTGACTATGGCTGCATGTACTCAATAATGAATTTGTCCCATTCGCTAACTCATTGATATGGGGAAAAATACAAGCTGGAGAGGTCAAACAGAGGAGAACTTAAAACATTTTTGACAATGAAAACCTTTCAGGTTTGGAAACTTGACCATGATTTCGCAGAAACTTGGATCCAAAGCGACTTATACAAGAAAGCATTATGTACATACAGTCTCACTGAACTACTCCTGACACCTCAAATTTATTTTTTTTACCTGACATTCCAACCTCAGCAACCTCTCACATATATTTTTATTTCCTTCGGTGGAAGGGGCATTCCACATATGATCATGTGACACACAGTTAGCATCTCTGTCTGTAGGCATCAATTTTTTAGGTGTTAAATGAGCATTATGTTGTGCAAGTAGACATGAATACTACAAATCCACTAAAATGCTACAGCTGCTGGTGGCACTATGTATAATGTTTCATCGAAGGTACAATGTAGAGTTCATATACGCCCTAAGAGTAGAAATGTGATGCAAGACTTGTATTTTTGAAGCTACTGATAGTAGCCATTTCCCACTTGTATCACAAGGCAGACAGCACATCCAATGAAGACATTTTTGTGTCTAGCCTAAGATACACTGTAGCCTAGATCCCATTGTTATGTGCCAAGTTGTTTTTCCTCATGGCTGTTTTAAAATATATTGTCTGCCAAATTTACATGCAATAAGATAAGTACATACATTTTTTTACTTTTTATGTTGACTGTCCACCACTCGCACACATACACACGCACACAAATGAGAGGGCACTTTAAATAGCGTAAGAGGATTGTGGCAATAGCCCAGGAAGGAGCAGACACAGAAGGGGGGACGGACTTTTTTTGAAACTTGTGGCTGACAGTCCCGTAATCATCACTGCAGACATGCAGAAACTTGCAAGTGTTGCATTTTGACGGTGAGAAAGAGCTGATGAACATTAGAGGAAATCAGCCCAAGACATTTTAAGAAATGGTGGTCAAATGATTTTACACTACCTGTATTTTTCCTTGTCATAAAAACATAAATAAAAAACCCTCCTCACGATGATGAAATACTTATTTTTCCAAGTTATTAATGTTCATTGTAGACTGGTGTTCATATTCCGAGCACAAAAAGGACTATAACCTACGTGCCCAAAGGCATGTGATTTTATTTCTCCAGAGCCAACATAAGAAAATGCATTAGCCCCTTTATTCGAAGGCTGAAAACCGATATACCCTCAGTGCCTAACTTACTACCCTGCCACATAGCGTCCCACTCCACGTGACAGACGGCGGCACCGTTGTGATGATGACTCATAGATTAGACTATTCAGCACTGGTTCAGATGCTCAGTATTCACGCTCTCTCCCTCCCCCTGAAGTGAAACTCGGCAGCTTTGAGGAGTCTCCCGCCCGACTCAGAAAAGCTGGAGACAGAACAGAGAAAGGCGCTGTGCCCGCTGACATGGACTTCCCAGGTAAGAAAAACTGCTTTACAAACGTCTGTTTTGTTTCCGATCATTTATAAAACCTTAACAGAAATATAAAATGGATTAACTAAAAATTGTAAGATTCCAGAAGTTGAACGATTGAACATTTATCGAGCAATCCGCTCTGTACAATGAGAATGAGTATTGCGAGAAAGTCTTGACTGAGAGGGACTAGAAGTTTGAAAGAAGTTACTTATATTTGAATATCTCATATTTTATTAAGCACTTTGTCAATACATAAATGAGCCATGAACACAAGGAGTGTTCTACCACAAGCGATTGTTGGAATGATCGAAGTATTTCACAAAAATCAATATTTACGGTACGTTAATGATTAATTGAGAAAAGTGTTTGAGATTACTTTGGGAACATCTCGAAAATGTTTTGTTCGCCACGTTGAATTCATATGGTGTAAAACAAAAACGTTTAAATATAATGTGTAGACTTTTCTCCGCAGTCAACGTTAAATGAAACACAAATTGCCTCTACGGATTGGGCTGGGCACTCAAATAGATTATACAGCCTGTGTAAGTATGGAGTATAGACCCCCCAGACCTCTGTATTGTTACATTTATGTTTTTATTTCATGCCCGGTGCGTCTGTAAGATACCTTGTTCCGAACGTTACATTTCCTAAGTCAACTTGTAGCTATTTAATGATTGCATTGTAATTTGAACGTTTTGCTTTACCCGAATTTTTATAAATGAGATAATCAATATAAGTAATGGCAACAGCGAGACACTTATTACCTATGTATTAGCCATTAATGCATCCTGTACGTGCTATTGACTTAAAACATTTGTCCAACCAGGTAGCCTGTATTGTTTTGTAGTGTTTTGACACGTGATGTCATCAATATCGCCAGTGATCTCTGGAAAACAGTAGGGAAACATAAACAATGGAACTGAACCAATATGTATGTTGTATATTACTTTCCTAATCTATAACACACCAGCTGAGTGCTTTGTGCCTGAGGCTGGAGTGCTGGCAACTGTCCATGGTACTTCAGTGCTTTCTGGGACTTGGAGTTTTTTTTTTTTTTTTTTTTTTTTTTTTTTAAAGAAACCGACCTAGCCACGTAAACGCGCATTTAACTTGATAAGAAATGAAAGATGCGCGAAAGGAGTAGTAAGTTAAATGAATCGTACTTGATAATTGTTTCGATTAGCAGTAATGTATCAGAGCTTAAAAATTAAATTTCTATTCAATACATGATGATACTGAAATATGTCAAAATTGTGCATCCTTATATCATGAATGAATATAAGACCATGGTATAACATATAACCATTCACAAAGTATAAATATGTTATAATTACTCTGTTATTACAGATTGTGTTTAAAATAGCCAAGGTTTTTTTTCTATTTAAAAGTCCCAAGATTTGTATGAAATATAAATTGTCATATATACAAAATACTTGAGGAGGAAAATGTGACCTATGGTAGAAACACACACAAATTACGCACATCATTATACAGAATGTATGATGGTCTGCCTTACATATCTTTATATGATGTCTCTGTTTATAATATTTTGTTGGTTTGCAATTGCCTCATTTTTATTCTTTCAGGTTCTTCTTGTAGGTACATCTCAGAGAGTATGGCTCATCATGCAAATTAGTGCAGGCTGCATATCAGAAAGGTGAACAGTTAAAGAGGTGTAATTTGAATGCCGTTTGACTTTCAAATGGCACATTAAGTATAGCTGCCACACCACATGACCTAACAGTGATAGCCTTTCTTTTTGTTTTTTGTTTTTTTTTAATCGAACCAATCGAAATCCAGTATGGCAAAATGATATAGTTAACACCATTGTTATCTGTAAGGCACAAAATCTGGTAGACATATATCATAGATGTAGCTTGATAGGGCTGGACTTCATGGCTTTATTCACAAGCTGGCAGAAGTGGAAACCAGAAAACCATTCCAAAAGAACAGTGGGGTCCCAATGCAGTGTTGGTGCTTTGCCTCTGACACATTTGCTTCCCTGCTGTTGTTGAAAATGATCCTTAATCTAATTGTCATATATCTCTAATAACATACACTATTCTTAAAGTGATACTGAACATGCAAGCAATTAAAATGACAGGTCCATTATATGGCTGTAAGTGCGTCAGTACCTGCTGTGTGACAGGTGCTCCTGATGACCACAGCACAGCCAGTCTCAGCCATATCTTAATGTCTTACACGAGTGAAGCAGCTGGTGAGTCAAACGGGAGCCAAGTAGAAGGTGAATAAGAAAGTATATTTTTATTTTGATCATTATCACCTGCTACTGGTCTCAGACAGGAAATTACCCTGTGGCTGATTTGGGGACTAAAGCTTTCGTTTAGTTGCAAAGTCATTTCATTTATTTTTCTCCTCAAGTCTCAACCTTTCAAGTCCCCCACTCACCCAGGCGGGTGTCATGGGCCAGCCGGATGCACCCTCTCTGCTCCGTGCTGATAAGAGTGTTTGCTGAATATGCAAATGTATATGATGAACAGCTTTGCGAGTCAGTCAGGTGCACACCATGACAATCCCCGTGACAGGTTGTGGTCAACTCCATAAATTGACATGTGACCATACGTCCAAATCAAATCTACGCTTTTCCTAAGTATTTCCTGGTTAGACTTCTCGGTTGGATCGTACCGTGAGTGTGTGAACTATGTCTTCACACAGCAATGTCTGCCCTTGTGATTCTTTCTCATGGATATTAATGCTTTCAGGTTGTGAGCATGTAAACAAGCAGAGTACCACTGACCAGATGATCTGCTGAAAGCAGGACCTTTGGACACTATAAATGGGAATATTATTCTGTGACATCATGAAATTACGGTGCCACACATCCCTGATTTCAATATTAGGAAAGGAACTGAATCCTCCATCCAAGAAAATACATATTTCCTTTAAGTTCGTAATATAAGCCAGCATGTGAAATACATAAGAAAAAATATAGCTCCATCTGTATGTTATTCATCCACAGTGGAATGTTTATTGTGGAATGCTGTCGGACGGTAGGTGAGCTGTAATGTGCATATCTCTGTCTATCTTCACAGATGCAATGGCTCTGCAGTTTAACCTTGCCAGCCTGTAAAACCCACTTCGCTCCTCCTGCTGGCTGAAGATAGGAGCTGTGTACGCATTATTTGAAGTCTCCTCTGTCTGCTCTGGAACCTCTTCAGCAAAAGGAATGTTTGCCGTCAGTCTTATCGTCGTCGTGCATGGTAAGCTGTCATCATGTATCGGTGACTAAACACCCTGGACACCTGATTTCATTGGAAATGTGTTCCCACATTGTCCGTATAACTCATTTGGATGGCCGTACTCAAGCTGCTAGCACTCACACATGCAATCTGTGATTATCAGTCATTATCAGGACCTGCTTGTACCTTCACCATTATGCACACGCTCACAAATCATCTTAGTTCTGCTGTTAAATTTAAACGGTGCTAATACCTCTCATAATGGCTTTAGGTCCCCCTGAAATCACCAATCAATGCCTATTAGGTGTCCTGTTGTGTCACAATTTTATGTTCACCATGTTATTAGTGGGTTTATACTAACCTCAACTCTCAGTCAGAATATATCAGTCTGTAGTTCCCATCTGACTGTGAATTAGGGTCAATTTTATAGACATGAAGAATTGTTTCCAGTAATGAGTCCACCAGAGCAAGTCTTGGCGCTTGGGTTGGAAAACTTCCAGAATCATGGAATTTATTACAAGGGAAATGATAAAATGTTTGATTTCTGTATTTTTTTCACATGGTTTTTGTTGGGCAATCGGGTGGAAAGAGGGAGACACGCTCCTGTTTTTAAAACTTTTGTGTCCTGGACTAAAATTTTGTTGAGCGTAACAGCTAGTTATAGTTAGTTCAGGTACAAGATGAACATCTTTCAAGTTTATTTCAGTTCATTTTCAAATTTGCCTTCTGTCATTGTAGCATAGTGGGTAGAGTATTTTTGGTGTACATCCACTGTTGGAAGGTTTGGTGCATTCTGTGAGGCTGTATCCTTGATTGTGATTCGTCAGATTGCTAATCCCCACCCCCTGGGCTGTTTTCTCTCAGGTGTGTTGCTCGTATGCTCCGCCAACACCCCGCACCCTCAGCTGCAGCTCCCTGGAGAGCTGGGTCTGTGTTGTTACCTTGGCGATGGCGGGGCAGCGGAGGATAGTGAGACTGAGGGAGGTGTGAGGGCCAATCCTGAACCCCGGGACCAGTGCAGCATCACCTCCCCCACTGGTCTCCAGCGGTCACCCCGGGCAACCCAGAGCCATGGAGGTACGAGCGCCAGGGTCTTTTTTTTTAATGTTTACACAGATAGGGCCCCTCATCTGAACCAGTAATATGGTTTATTAAATAAATGTCTCTTAATAATCAGAGCACAATTCCCTGTGCAGTTAATAAGAAAAGCAGTTGAGTGATGTGCCGTGCTGTCGTTTCATTCAGAGGCCTGTTGATTTACTCGTTGTGCTGTAGGTGGCACCCTGATGGGAATCAGACAGGCAGAGGCAAAGCTGTCAGCAGGACCGCATCTCTCCCACAGATTATGAGACGGCGCAATGCATGTTAATCAAGAGTTTCACTCAGCGCATGATTGCCAACAGTTTTTCCCAAGTATCTCTTGGGAAGGAATTTTAATCAGTGAAGTGTGCACAAAGACTCTATCATAAGCAATGCCTCACATGCTCAAGTGAATAGAAAAATTGAGACATAAAAAATAGTTTTGATGGACTGACTCTAATCCTGTCCCAAACAGCCCCAATTTAGGTATGAATGGTTTCTGAGATTAATCTGCTTTTGACTGTACACCAGACCTGAACTAGCTGAGAAATGCTTCACAGCTTAATATGATTTTGAGTATAAACCAGGTCTAAACACACTCTGGTGACTTTTGGATGTACACATGATTAACTTTCTTTTCCAATGCAATCTCTCTCAGTTGTCTGTGTGGACATCTCGTGCTGGGTCGAAGGGGACAGAGAGCATCTAGTTTGTGATCTAAGGCCACATGGCAGACAGGAGATCAGCAGCGTGGTGGTGACTCTGAGCTTACATGGTTTACGGTGAGTGTTGCAGTTTCACCAGGTCATCCAGGTCTTTTCATCTGGGTTTGCCTGTGCTCAGTTGATGTGAGTTTTTGTCTGTTTACTGTCAGCCTATCGACCATCAACGGTCAAGACTGAGGGTACTATTCCGTTTGCCCATGGAATTGTGCATTATTTACCCATGTTTATTTCTTATTCTTTGTTCACTTGATGAGTTCCTGTTTCAAATATTTTCCTCTGTTTGTCCCCTCTGATATAGCTCTGAGCTCCAGGACAAAGCCACACTGTCTGCCCCGTCAGAGAGCACCATGTACAGCCGTTGCCAGGATGAGGGCGAGGCCTCATTTGGTGTTCTCTTCCTCCTGATTCGATGCGTGGCGCAGTGTCCCTGACAGTGAACGTCTCCCGCAGCGACCGTTTTGCTCTCTCCCCAGCCATGCGCTTCATTCCGCAGCATCTAGGTATGCCTCCACACTGTACTCCTAGAACAAACCAGAGGAAACAAGAGAGAAAAAGGAAAAGAGAAGGGAAAAATATTATTTTCCGACATGTAATGTAGGTTAGCGATGGGAGCTTGAGGCTTCATCACCCCCCATCATGAGTGGATCTACCATGTGTTTATTGGTCATAATCAAAGGACTTTCCATTCAACAGCAAGGCCGTGTGATTGGTTAAGTCAGAGAGTCACCAGCTCCACCCAATTTAGGACTCATGAGGCTTCACTTTGCCTGAAGATTCAGTGTCTGTAACACTGGAAAAATATTAGTGCGGACAGATAGAAACCTACCACAATGGCAGCTTTTGGGTGCCATTAACATAGACTTTTCATTGAAATCTTCTGTTCAGAAGCTGCTTTAGTGTTTTACATCATGTAAGTACGGTAAAATAGTAAAAATACTGCTTTCAAGGGCTTTGCCTACCTGGCTTGTATTGCTCAGCTGTTTGGTATATCAGCTTTTTCTGTTTGGTACATCAGCTTTTGTGAGTGTTTTGGCAAAGGTTGCTTTTACACTGCCATTTCTGCCACCGCTTACGCACATACAGGACCGTCTCATAAGAGATGTAATTTTACTGTGAACATTATTATTCTTGTGTGTTTTTTTAATAACTAAGTGCTTTTTTCCTGACTAGAAAATGGACACTCGATATTTCATCCTGCTCAATGTACATGATGTGTTCAATTATTCCATTTGCCAGACATGTAAAAAAAACCCTTGTGGTTACATCATGCCAATAGCACTATGTAATTGGTGAGAAAGACCTTAAAATGTTTTGTAGTCTAAGTGGTCATTTAGTCATGTGTCGGAAATGGCATAGTCTGTACCTTTCACTGTCCCTGCTTTTTCACATTTTCCGGAAAAATAAACGTATAGAAGTTTAATGCTGGGTTGTTCGTATAATGAGGACTCTGCAGTGCCGAAATGAAGGCAGGGGAAAGGCTGGCTTTTGGACAACGATCGGATTTCATTTTGAAATGTTCCAGTCATGATTGTGCTGTATTCGTCTACTTGTCCTCACAGGATTGGATAAACACACAAACCCCCTCCCTCTCTCAGTGTTGGCATCCGTGGTTGAATAAGTTTCCTACGTTATGGGGACAGAGACCTGTATTCAATATACTAACAGGCTTTACTTTCTCAGTATAAAGTCATTGTTAGTTTTTTCCTTCTGAAAGTCCAAATAGAGCATATTATTGTGAGTAATGGCTGCCACATGCCAAACCATGGTGGTTGTGGTTGTAGGTGGTCACAAGTAAAATGTGACAATTCTGTGGCATCGACTGTCCCATTCCAAACTGCTTCAAAATGATCTTTGCCCTAAAGAAGATATCACACAATTCTGGATGTTCAAATAAAACTTAAAACAAACAGTCAATGTAATACAGTCTTTTTATCAACAAGTTTTGACTGCCAAAATTGAGCCTAGAGTTCTGAACCAAGCAGACGCAGGTGTTCAGCGACCGCCAGGGAAAATATGGAGCTTTTACAGGCAGGACTTGAACGCGGCTCTGTGCTGAAGTGATCTGATGATGGTCTGAAAGGTTGTAAGCATTTTATCAGCTGACACACACCTAAAAGGAATGCTTTTGCTGAAGACCTGAATGAATGAGCCCAGTTTGCTCCCAGGCTTCTCAGATACAGATTTCTGCATAATTTGTTTTCTTCACAGATAAACATTCAGCATTAGAGCTTTCCTGGCAGCGGGTTTCATGAATCAGTAGTCTTGTCCCATCCTGGGATCATCCGAGCAGGCTGAATAGAGTAGATTGTACGAGGTCTGAATAGAGATCATTGTGAGACACTTAAAGCACGCATTATATTACTTAGTCCATGTTTGGCATTCTTGCAGATCTAATGCTGTGTTCAATGACACACTGAAAAGCTGAAGTCCCTTTGGTGTGACATGTCCGTCAGAGTAACGGTTGGTGTGTTCTGCCGTGCAGTTAGACCAGACCCGCCAGTGAAGCTGCTGTACAACATGACCACCGAGGGAGAGCTGACACTGTACTGGACAGACTCACAGCCTGGCGCCGGCCTGCTGACCTGCGACGTCCGCTACTCCTCCAACTCATCCCTCAACAGCTGGGTGGTAAATACCTGCTCCTCTGAACAGACAGACTGAGGGGACACTGGGAACAGCAGAGTTTGAGGTGTATCATTGTGGTTAAGGACCTGTGCTTGTAACTAAGTTGCAGGTAAAAACCCCATAGAGGGGGCATTACTGTTGTATCCAAAGGTATTTCAGGTGTCATACACTATCATCCTTACATGCTTTAGATTAAAGCTGGTACTGTGACATTCACATGCTTTTAATACAGCTCTGGATAAAATCGCTCTGCTAAGTTGTGTATTCCATCTTTTTTAACTGTAGCATTTGACACGTGCTGTAACCAATGAAAGCCCTGTTTTCACGCTCCCGCCCGCAGCACGTGGATAATGTGAGGACGCAGCCTGTGTCTCTGAAGGGCATGGTGTCAGGAGTGACCTACACTGTCCAGGTGCGCTGTAAGAAGCTGGGTGAATCGGCCGTATGGAGCGGCTGGAGCCAGGACCTCTCCATTTACCTGCCAGGTGAGGAGCACACCCCTGCTATGCAGCTTAGCTGCTGCTGTACTGGGGGTGACAAATGGCGTTAAAGCTCTGTGAGCGCTCTAAACGGCTGAAAGGGTGGCATGCCTTGCTTTATCGCTGTTTTCTTGTTGTTGTTTATGGAGGATGTTATATAATGGGATGATGAGTGGTGAGTAGGCTTTTACTTTATTATGATTCCATTAGGCCTACGGCCTGTTTGTCTTTCTAATAAGGTTGGTAAATAGGCTGCATTATTATTTCAAAACTGTGATGAATTGAAATCTGAATTTAAAAAATGAGGCGTGCTTTTTCCCAGATGTGAGAAAATCATCTTTCTTCAGCTATTATTTCATTTCCAGATGATTGTGTTGATGCTGCAGAGCCAAGAGCTGTTTGTTATTTTATCCTTTTATAATTAATGAGCAGATAACAGACAAATTCTTATTTTTCACCATTATAGTGCTTGTGTACAGAAAAATGATTGTTTGTCACTGTTAGAACTGTTTGCTTGTTTATGTTCTGTATTTTCCACTGTGGATGCATACTAATTCAATGGCCGCACTTCCTAAATATGAGATAAAAAATAAGCCTTTTTACATTTCATCTTCTTTTTTTACATATCCTCCAGTTTATTCTAATTTATAAATGTATATTTTTTTAAAACATATTCTGTCCAATCACTGATTCAAGGACTAGTGCAACTAGTGGTTGAGCTTCCCAGGGGAGAGGGTTTTCACAGCTCAGTGATCTTGCTCTCATAAAACAGCCTCAAAGGGAGAGTGAACAAGGCTGTGCCTTGCGGACGAAGGGTTAGACATCCCTCTCAGTGACTAACGCCCGCTGCCCACAAAGCCACTGGGGTCGTCCCCCTCCCAAGCACAGAGGTGGGGATTAGTTGGCGGCCCGTTGCTCACTCCATGACTCACGCCTTGCTATGGAATGTCTTCATAAATGTATGAAAGTGAAGTAATCCCAAGAGCCTTCTGTGCTTATAGAGACATGCGCTAACAGACTGTTACTGTCCAGGCAGAGATTAATGTTACACTGTAACTGTTTGCTTTGGCAGTGAGAGGCAAGGCAGATCCCCATGGTTACAGTATACCTGAGGAACAGTCTCTGACTTGTTTTCCCAAGTTGAGGGAATGAGTCAGTAGATGCATTTTTGTTTCATATTGCAAATCCCTTTCTGCTCTGAGGCTTCTGAGACTGTGGAGATGGACAAGAGGTATTATCAAACTCCTGTTCTCTGATCTGTCTGAATTACAGCGAATTGACGCTAATTTACTGTATCATGGACTAATGAGTATCACTCGTCTCAAGTGCAATAGACTGAGCGGTAGCCTAGAGTAGAATAGATAATAGCCTAGTTAGAGTCTGGACAGGTTAGTGGTGAATGCGTTTACCTAAGCAAGATCCAGTGTGACCACATGCAGCCAGTTCAGACATCAGGACAACTGAAGCCTGTCCTCTGATCACCACTAGCTCTGCTGAGGTCATTTGAGGCCTGTAGCATGTAAAATCACCATTAGTTTGTGGGTGAGTGATTCAGGAAGGCGAACATTCTTCAACAGTGTTTCCAGCACGACAGTGGATGACATTACAGTGTCCTGAGAGCAGGGTATAATAGCACACAACTAAGGGACATTCAAAAGCCAGGGAAGAACATTTCAGCTTATAACCAGAGTGTTTTTTTAATCTGCTTTTATTTGTCTTTTATAACTGAGCATTTTAAATGTGTACAGTCATAGCTGCTGTAGAGTGTAAGTTGTATTTGATTTGTTGTAACTTGCTTGGCTGAATGGCTTCTTGGCTGAAGCTCCCTGGGAAGAGAGATTTTAATCTCTACAAGGCCTTTGTTCTGTAGAAGGTAAATGCATGAGCTGTGTCTGTGGAATAGCCCTTGGGCTATTCTGCGACCTAAAGCTGTGAGTCAGTAGACTGCACCATATCGGCGGAAAGTATTTAATTAAACTTGATTATGTTTCCACTGTTGAAATTTCAAAAGCAGAATTAGTTTTCTTGGCTTTCATTTCATTGGTTTACATTTTATTTATGAATCAGACTGATCCTTGGGAATGAGTTGTACTTTGCTGGTTTGATTTATGTGAATGCAAGACAGAATGTTGATTTGAAACAGATAATTCTTTTCCCCTCTCTTGGATGTTGGTGGAAACTATAGTGCTCTCTTGTTGTTCTTAACTTGTAATTTTCTCCAGTTGTCATGGAGACTAAGTGGAAAGCTGCAGGACAGTGGGTGTGCTGTTGAAATGAATCACCTGTCTGCCCAACATTTCAGTCAACTCTCCAAGATATGTGACAAATGTGAGGGACCCAGCAAACCCATGGCTGTCTTGCTGCGTTTTTGATTGTCAATTTGCGCTTCTGGTTGCAGAAACTGATGGGACTACATGACAGGCCCTCACTGTCTGTTGTTGTTTTCCCTTGCTTTATACAGGAAGTGATTGGGTGGAAGAGAGTTTGAGAACTTCTGTTCCCAAGGAATTTGAAAACCTGTTCAGAAGGCGAAGAGTTTAAAAAATGTCCTCTTCTTATCGCGCTGATCCAGAGACTAAAGTCTCCTTCTTGTGGTCTGTGTGCTTGATATTATTACAGAGGTGATGTATCTCCCTGAGACTGTGTTCAGCGATTCAGGGGCCAACGTGACGGTGTACTGCATATTAAACAACCGGAGCCTCAATGCCAGGAATGTCGTTTGGTGGCTAAATGGAAACGAGGAGGTCCCCGAAAGCCTGTATACCGTCGTTAATGACCGCGTGAGCAGTGTGACCCTGCCAAATGCCAGGCCGCAGATGAACCTGCCCTTCAGCTTCCTCCAGTGCTGCCAACGGAGTGGAGCGTCCTTCCTCTGCAGCTATCGCTACGCCTCGCTGTACACCGAGGGTGAGCTGAGTTTGGGCTGCCTCCGTGTGGTCATTTTTCACACCTGTGCAGCCATCTTGCACCCCATTCAGAATAGAGCCTTGTGGGATTTGATGTTTCCTACCAATGAGCAGTTAGTCTGAGGTTTGGAAACAAGGGGCCAGTTTCTCAGACAAGGATGAAGCGCAGTTCTAGACTGAAAATGTTTTCATTGGACATCTTCAATGAATTTTTGTTTTAGTTTAGGACTTTTAGCTCCTTTTAGCTTAATCCATGTCAGGAGAACTAGCCCAAGGTCTGTGGATATGTCAGTTCAGTGGTATTTGGATTTTAGCTGGACTTGGAAATGCACTGTTGCCCTGTCCAGAAAATATCATCCATTGTCGGGCAAGCACACTAATTCTTGCAGTGCAGCTGTAGAATGTTATGACCATTGGCTGTATCACTTCCTTAAAACTAATTGCAGAGTGTTTTACTCTGATCTGAACCTGTTTCAAGTGGCTGTAGTCTGAGGAGAGAATAAATCTGGCTATCCATATCATTTTGCATATCCATCTCCATCTCATGAGCCAGCCTGGTCTCACAGCATGCCCCTGCTTTGTAGATGTCAGTGTTCCCATAACCTGTGAGACCAACGGAGACCTCAGTGCCATGACCTGCAGGTGGAACATCAGTGAGGCGGTCAAGTTCTACTTCAGGTAAGGATGTGATCATGATTTAAGGCAAGCTCGTATTTTGCCGGAGTAGCCTCGTTTCTTCACAATGGTTAACTTCGTTGTTAAAGCGAAAAAAATTCTAATTCAAAGCATTTATCAGGTTGAGCAAGACAAAGGACTCAATGAACGTCCTTGGGCTTATCTCTTCATTAATATGAATGAACTGTACATTGGCCAACCTGCACACCTCCTTCAGTAAACAGCGAGAGAGCTAAGATCTTCAGATATCCCCAGACACTCTTGCTTTGTGCTGCTGACACTCAGAATCAATAGTTCCACACTGTCTAGACACTGTTTGCCATGGAGTGATCAAAATTTAGCAAAATGGCCATGTCCCACGGCCTGAGGCAGATAGGCCTGTGAGCCATGTACCAAAGCCTATCAGCTTTGTGCTCATGTGATGCGGGATGATGAGTCAGTTGCTTGACACAGCACAGTGGCTTCACAAAAGTGCAATGTATTTGAGACACACCTGTTGCTATTCAATACAGTATTATCTCATACTCTGTGTTTTTTGATAAAATAGAAAAGAGATAAAGAACAAAAATTAAACAGTGGTTGCTCTCTGCCTTCTGTCAGCAGGTATATGTATGTTTGTCATAGGCAGTGTGCTTAACTACACTTTATTCACCAGATTTACAGCAGAGAGGTTTAAGCCTGTTACACAGTGATACGAATCTTGGAGTCTGTAATACCGGTTTTGACTTTCACTTTTCATGTCAGAGCATTGGGAAGTTCATTGCAGCTGTAAGTGTGAGGTCTTTGTGTTTCTAGGAGCAGGGACCTACCTTGTTACATGACGGAGAGTGAGGAGGATGTGTCTCCAGCAGAAGAATGCCCTATCGAAAGGCGCGGCTTAAAGAGCTGCACCTTCAAGCCCCTTCTGTCATGGTCATGTTACATGATGTGGCTGGAGTTTGGGAATGAGGAAAGAACCGTGAAGTCCCGGCCTGTCTATGTTACGCCTGTGGATTTGGGTGAGTCAGAAAACTACATTTGTGATGTGCCTTCATACTGAATTCTGATTAATGACTTGAGAAGAAGAGCTGCATTGATCATTTTGAGAAACTATCTGGTGCTTGTTGATATTAAAAAAGGGTAAATGTTCAATTACCAAATTCTGAAACTGAACTTGTTTTAAATAATGTTGTCATGTCATCAAGACTATGCATTCTGTGTCGTATAGCTGAGCGTCTTGTTAAGCACTGTTGGTTAGCTAGAGTTACCAGGTGATACAGTTGCATTCATGTAACACTGTCACTCTGCTAAGAAATTAATGTGTACAGGACCACAGTCAAATTTGAACATAATAAGAAAAATATCTTTGATCATTATTTTATGTTCCCTATTTGATCCCATTTTTTCCCTGCAGTCAAACCGTACCCCCCTTCTAAGCTGGAGGCCGCCACTCTTCCTGAGGGGTACCTGAGCGCCAGGTGGGAGCGGCCTGACCTGCCACCGTATGAGCTCCAGTATGAGGTGCGCTACGCAGTGGACGAGTCCGACGCACAGTGGAGGGTAGGAGGCTGTTTCTGATGCTCACACCCACTCGAAGCAGGGGCAGGTATTTCACAAGAGCACACCTTATTTGGTGTGATCTAGTGATATAAAAATAACTGGTCAGCAATACATTGGTTAACCAGCTGAGCTTAAAGGCTAAATGTTACACGACCAAATCTATAGAGGGACATTGCCATTGTATATATGAGCAAAGTGTTTAACCTGAGCCTTTTCAGTAAATGTACAGCTATCTATGCATAGTTTCTTTGAATAAAATGCATCACTTTCTCTAAATGGCAGTGTCAGCTAAGCACTTCAAAATATGACCTCCCCAACATTGCTGATTGTTCTTCGCCTGCTGTGTTTTTTTGGGGCTTTTTGGAGGGTCTAACTATGGAGTCAAGCTGTTTTAATTGCTTTTTTTCAGGTTTTCAAGGCTGTGAACCAGTCGGCTGTTCTCCCTGTGCTGGAGCCCTGCATGGTTCATGCTGTTTCCGTGCGCTGTAAGCGCCTCTATGGGCCTGGCTCGTGGAGCGACTGGAGTGACCCTTACTACACCGCTGTTCACGTCTCCAAAGGTAAAAAGATTATTGAGCATGAATATGTTGGTAAATTATAGGTTATTTCTCACCCTCATGTATGTCACTTGGGAAATGCATTCCAGTGTTCATTCCAGTTTAGCTTTCTTTAATGACCTCAGTTTAAGATCTTATGTGAAGGACAGCACCTTGTACAGCACAGTGTCCCCATCACTGGCCTCTTGTTGCAGCTCCTGAACGAGGACCTGATTTCTGGAGGGTGCTTAAGGAGGACCATGAACGGAATCAGACCAATGTCACTCTTCTGTTTGCGGTAGGAACAGATGATCTCATGATGATTACAACAGTATGATGTCACTTCATGTGTGGCTGACACATTCTGGAGTTTTTTTTTATTTTTTATTGTCGGAATGTTTGAGCAACTCCTCTCTGTCCTCAACAGCCTTTGACAAGAGAGGAGGCCCTCTATTGTGTTGAGGGCTTTGTAGTTCGGCACCAGACCACAAGAGGCACTGTGTGGAGAGAGCGGCTTGGCCTCGTCTCTGCCTACACCTTTCCCTGGACAGAGGAGGCACACACTGTCAGCGTCTTGGCCATCAACTTCCTTGGGTCCTCAACAAAGAACACCAACGTAACACTGACGAGAAGAGCCAATAAACGTGAGTAAACTAAACCTGCACACCAGACTGCAATAACTTAAACTTAGAACAACATAGAAAGTAATATTGACAGCAAAAGGACATTCTGTCCATCTGGTCTCATCATTTGCCTTCAGTCAAGAGAGTATCCAGCACTGCATCAAGCATGGACTTGACCAATCCAAGGGTGTTTGTCTCTACGACGTGTACCTACCAAGCAGCATCATAACTGTATTTTCAATGAAAACACTATGATCTTGCAGTTACATTTACCGGACCAAAAATGAGGACGGTGAAAGGTTTTCTGGCACACAGTGTGTGTGGTGAGAGACGATCTACACATTGAGGGTACAGAGCAGGACTCGGGTCTCTTGCTGATGCAGTCCTTGGTGTTAATATGACTGTCTCCCCTGATGGAGAAGTGAATTACCGTTCAGGTAAAATGGGACAATTTTCCGAGTAGTGTTTTTCCTTCCTTCTCTCTCTCTCTCTCTCTCTCTCTCGAAGCTCTTTAGTGGGGGTTGTTGTTGGATTTTGATCCCCCATTAGTCATCCTTCATTAGTAGCTAATAGATGGGATTGACGGCATTTGTTGGCAGATGAAGGGCCGACCTTTTAGCGTACAAGGGAAAAAAAGCTTAACAGAGCCCCAATTTAGTCAGCTACTCATTAACCCATTATCTTCTGAAATTATTTCCCAGACTACACTGAAACATGTAATGAAATGTCATGTAAAAATGCAACATGAATGGATTTTTTATTGCATTAGTGAAACAGAATTTGAGAAAACAAAAGATAGTTAATGTGAATAATAAACATTTAAGGAATGGTATTTAGTGAACATATTCGTTCAAATAAAATCTTCATAGTCATGAAATGTGACAGACAGTAGAAGAAGCACAACTGCTCTCAGAGCGGATATCTGAGCAATTTAGGAGGATCCACACATGAGGAGAGGGAAGTATAAATAGTGTTTTATTTGAAGCCTGGCCTTAATTCAAATGTATATAGCAGAACTAGCTTAAGCAAGAATAGTATTTTGTTGACTGTACAGTTATCTGAGGGAAGAAAGGGTTAAGTCTCCCATGCTGAGTTTTCTGTAGTCTCCAGCTCTCCTATGTTTGCTGTGCTAGTAAAGATTTGTCTGTGTTTTTCCTCTTTCTCCTCCTGCGTGCAGCCCGGTCCATCTCGTCGTTCAGCTCGGTGATAATAAACGGCAGCTGCGCGGCGTTGGCGTGGAGCCTGCTGCCCAACTCCTCCGCACCGGCGTCGTTCGTGGTGGAGTGGGGGATCCGGAGCAGGGAGGGGGGTCAGGGCGACCCAGTGGCTGGGGTGAAGTGGGAAAGAGTCCCCGCCACCAGCCGCTCATTTTACCTCCACGGTACCTCTTCCAAGTCTTCATGTTACCCATGATAACCAGGATTGTAAAATATAATAATTCTACAGTCGTAAAAACAAGATATTGATACACTTGGGTTCACCTGCACCTCTGTGTTTTTATATGGCTTGATGATCTTTTAACTAGTGAGGTGGAAAAGCTACTTGTAGGGGGATGACACTTACATCACCTTTCAAACTGAAATACGTTTATTGAAGTGGTTTAAAATGGAGACACGGAAGGCTGTATTTCTGCCTGTACCCATTCACTGGTAATGGGTCATAATGTGTGACCAACACATGAACAGAAGAATGATGTACTGGACAGAAGAGGTCAGCATTCTGGTCAGTATTCCTCTCTTACTCTCAGTAATTTGTTTCCCATTTTCTGGACTCTTTTACAGATAAATTTTATGCCACCGAAGAGTATCAGTTTATTTTGCACCCAATATTTCCTAATGGAGAGGGAGAGCCAGTCTACAACAAAGGCAAGAACTTGGTTTAATATATATTTATATATATATATTTTACAGTGGTGCTTGAAAGTTGTGAACCCTTTAGAATTTTATATATTTCCTAGAACCTAGTTAAACAAATGAGACAGAAATATTATACTTGGTCATTTATTTTTTGAGGAAAATGATCCAATGTTACATATTAGTTAGTGGCAAAAGTATGTGAACCTCTAGGATGAGCAGTTAATTTGAAAGTGAAATTAGAGTCAGGTGTTTTCAATCAATGGGATGACAATCATTTGTGAGAGGGCTCCCTGTTTTATTTAAGGAATTTATTTTAGGACTTGTGTAAAAATCTAATGATGTTTTAGGTCATATTTATGCAGAAATATAGAAAATTCTGAAGGGTTCACAAACTTTTAAGCACCGCTGTGTATACGATATATATTTCTCTATTTTTTTCCAGTGAAAGAGGCAGTGGGATTTATTTACACTTTTGTGTTTTTTCTCCTCTAGAAGAAAGGGGGAGCCCAAGTGCCAAGCATGCAGCCTACGCCCTCCTGATGATCATCGCCTTCCTGTCTGTGGTGTTGTTCCTGACTCTGGCCGTCTCCCAGCGCCGGTATGTAATCTGACCTTTTGTACATTGATGTTCATTTTTATTTGTTCACCTGACACTCAGGTGCACCTTTGAATTGACCCTGGAGCTGATTTATGCCAGATTTCACTGTTAATTTAAGAAGCATGAGAGGGAAAACATCCTTGGTCTGCTGTCCTGCAAAACATGTTTATCAACATACAAAGAAATAAAATGGAATGATCATAAACACAAATTTTAATGTGTGCTGTGCACAATACTAGAAAAAGATTTTGAAAATGCTTTTGCGAGTTTAATATTTTTGACACAGAATGTTGTCAGAACTTAATAATATAATAGAACTTGGGGGAACAAATAAAGAATCCCACATTAAGGACAGCTTGTCCCACTTTAAGGATGGCTCAGTCTGACTCATTTCACCTGCTCTGATGGTGAAAGCGAGGCCAGCTCACTATTAGGTGCACCTCATTGTGGCCTCTCAACGTGTGTGTGTTTGCATCTGTGTTGTGTCTATGTGCATGTGTGTTGGAAATATGTAGTACTGCATTGTAATCTTATTTACATTACTCCAGACTCAATTTTTTTTTTAATTTTTAAACATGAACTTGCCAAGAAGCATAGAGACAATGAGACAACGAGGAAGAGAACAAAAACAGTCATTTTGGGAAATGTACTTGTGGAGATAAATGTCACTTGTGTTTGTGTGGGTGCAGTCTGTGTTTGATCACAGAACAGCAGTATGTGAGACTGCAGCTTACGGATGTGAGTCTTGGGCCAGCTAGTGGGGCTAGTTCCAGGCAGAGCAGTGTCACGTGGATTCCTGAAAGGCCGTGAAACATGGAGCTTTTCCGCTCAGCCTGACCAGACCTTGAACATGCAATGTGAAAGTGAAGGCGTTGGGAGCCTTGAAGTTTTCTTATCTTATAGAGCTGCATTTGGAGCAATTGGACGCGAGTGCTTTGTGCCTCAAATGCAAAAAAAAAAAACAGTTTGAGACAGAAGGAAGAATGGATGGTAATGGCAGCAACGCGCTTGGGGGTAAAAGAGAAAGTCGCACACTCCTTTCATGTGATGTACAGCTCAGTTCAGATCTGGTCCTTGGTCCTCGCTCCTCAATCTTGTCATTGGGTTGCATGTAGTTCTGTGGCTTTGAACAACCAATTCTTTTTTTCCAGTTCACTGCAAGCTACTTCTTGTATCATCTGATGAAAAGAGGTCATCCTTTTCAATAAGCCGTGCCACTCCGCTCACCTTTCCACAGAAACCTGAATGGAAGTGCAGCTGCAGCTGGCCCCTTCCATCCAATAAAAAGCTCACCCAATAACCGCCCCCTGAGTGATGAACTCACTGAGACGGATCTGTTTTTCAGGATGATGAAGCTCGTGTGGAAGGACGTTCCTAATCCCAACAACTGCTCCTGGGCTCAGGGCGTGGATTTCAGGAAGGTGAGTTCATCTGTGCCAGGGGTAGATAGGACTCCACAACCACCCACACTTCAGCTTACATAAAAAGGTCAGCTGTGACATTACTATGCCCAATACATGCTGAAATGCATTGGCTGTTCAACACACAACTATATAGAAGCTTTACATCATCAGGTCATTCTATATCAATATTATTGTGTCACTGTGGATGGAAGGATAAACAATGTTTATTTTATCAGAAAGTCTGAAACATGTCATTTTTTGGAATATGGAATACATAAATGATATATTTTTTAAAAGGAAACATACTTTACAAACTTTGGGGGGCTGGGTACCCTGGCTCTATGCAGGTAGAAGAAAACCGATGAAGTAAATAATGCTTTCAAACAGCCAAATCTCTGCCTCCGTTTACTGTTTGAACAAGCATGAGTATTTCAACATATAGTACTGATGCATATATTTGTATCTGCGTATGAATTGATATGTGTTATTTATTATTTATGCATATTTAAATGCCTGATAAACAGGAAGAAAAATGACTGAAAATGTTCCTGGCATTCTCAGAGCATTTCCTCAGAGCTGGCAGTGGATACAGAGTAGATCATTTTTTAGTCAAGATGCAGTAAATCTTGTTAAACTGGCACATTAGCAGACCGTGCTGGGCAATGGAAGACAAAGAGTTTTGACTCATGGGATAATGATCTCGCAAGTCAATTTGGAGCATGCCCGCCCGCCGCTTGCCTCATTAACCTGGTAATGTCTGAGTCCCTGCAAGGTGCAGAGCGTTTCGTGGAGCCGCAGATGAAGTATTAATCCCAGGCGGCCTCATGTGTTCAGAAATACCCAGGGGGCCTGTGAGCAGTGCGAGGGCACAGGGCTCTGGAGTTAGCCGATAACATTAAGTAAAGAGCACACATCTGCTATCATGCATTTTGTTAAATACCACAATATTCATTTTACTAAAAGAAAGTTATGTTGAAACTTGGCACTTTTGAACATGCATGTAGTTTAGAGAATGTGTCACATTAAATCACATTAATGTAGGATGTAGTTCTACCCTGAATGACATAAAGGGGTGGTACGTAAATGTGTTGGGCTGATTGACGTGGGCAGCAGTAATTAAATGAACAGGTTTTGCTGCTGGAGCCGTAACGGGGCGACAGCTGGATTTCCTAATTCAGCTATGGGACCTGTCAGGCTCCGAGCTGCTTTTCTGATCCTCAACATTTTAACTCCGATGTAGTGATGATTTTCTTCAAGTTGCACTGGAAATTAGACCAAAGAATTTGATTTCTAAAGCGACTTCATGGCCATAGTCCATAGTCTGTATAATATTGCATGATTACTTAGCCGGATAATATAGTGGATATGTTTAATCAAGTTTAATAACATTCTTAAATCACATTTTGAAGAGTTGTGAGACCAGAAAGCAGAAAGTGTGCAGGATGTTGAAGTTTGGCTTTGTTGCTTGGGCTTCTTTAGGCTGAGACCATCGAGAACCTCTTCAGGCACCCTGAGCAGATTACCTCCTGCCCCCTCCTTCTGGAAATAGAGACCATTTCTGAGGCTGTGATCGTGGAGAAAGTCCTACCGGCCATGCCTCTAGAGAAGCAGCAGGCAGGGTGGGCGGATAAGGCCCTGCAGACCTCAGGGACCTCCTCCTCTGCCTCGATGGGCGGGTCGGGACAGTCCAGCGTCACCTACGCCACGGTGCTGCCCCCCAGGGAAAGAGGCCGCGCCTGGCGCAGGCCGCCGGAGAGCCTCAGCAGCTGCTCCGACGAGGGGAACTTCTCTGCCAACGCCTCAGACCTGTCGGGGTCTTACCCTGGGACGCCCTGGGAGCCAGAGGGCATGCAGTCGAACTCGCGCCGCCCATGCCACTCGTACAACTCCACCGAGGAGTACTCCGAGAACTCTGACCAGGAGGACCAGTCCCTGGATGGGACGGGTTCGAGGCGGGACCTCTTCTACCTAGGGATGACCTCACGGAATGAAGAGGAGGAGGAGGATCTGGAGGAGGAGGAGGAGGAGGTGAAGGGGAGGCGGTTTCAGACAGGGGCCACCCTGGACCACTCTCTAGAGTCCAGCCCTCTTCTGTCCCAATTACAGCCCCACTCACACAGACGGGAGAGCTCGGGGTCAGGAAAAGGCATCCCGCTTTACATGCCTCAGTTCCAGACGGCAAACAATATCTCAGAGACCCAGAGCACAAGAGGGCAATGAGCCTAATGACCTGAAAGAAAATGTGCTTTCATTTCACTGTTTATCAGTGGATAGATCACCATCCAGAGCTGGGATCTAAACCCTGTCTGAGGGCCAGTGTGTCAGTGCTGGTTTTATTCCTGGGTGGTGCCCTGGTGGAAGGTAACTATCCAGCTGTTTAAATGCATAAACGGATTTAAATGGCTGTGTAGATGTGTAAAGCCTACACTGTGTAAATTTTCATCCTTAAGGGTGTCTGCCAAGCAGAGGAGTCATTAATCTTACAGCAAAGAGCACATGCTATTAGGGGCCATTTCAGGGTCAGCTGTGAAGTTTATGGTAAATGCCTTAAATTTCCTTAAATTTTGTGAACAAACAAACTTTAAACTTTCTGCTATTATGTCATACATTTCAATTACATACAAATCCAAGTTCAATTTTTTAATAATTGACTATGAATTGACTAAAATATCTGGTATCATTTTGAGCTGTCCCCAGTCCTTGATGGTTACTTCACTTTGGACCACAGCTTCAAGAAATATTGATTCTGACTTGAATTAGTGTGATTATGGACGCAGTTTCAGAGAAGGAATTTTACCACCTTTCAGACAAACACAGACCTTTTAAACATTCTTTTTCTAGTGAACACCATTAACAGCTGAAAATAGGTGGGGGAATAACAACAACCATAGACTGTAACGATTTTGTTTATTTTGCATTTGCAGAGTGTCAAATAATTTCTTTTGCACGTAGCCAGTGGTATAAGGGGAAAGAACCACAGCAGGTAGTGCGATTGTATGGAAGTAAACCACTTCTGGGCACAGAACCATGTTGTAGCTGTTTTTCATGGAACTACACAGCCCAGACATGGTTAATTCCTTCTGCTGCAGACTCTCTGACAGGTTACTCGCTTTGTTTATGTATCTGAATGTAATTTTCTTAGCGTCTGCATTCAGCAGGTCTGTATGTAAAATATGAACTCTTGCTAAGCATCGACTGAAAAGCCGGTGTAAAATAAAGCTGTTAAATGTGATGTCGGAACGTTTGAAATGTGAAGTTCATAGTTACAGGGAAAAAGACTTTAAAACTTGCCTTTGAAATTTGTGCATTGAGAGACCCCTGGAGAGGCATGTTTATTTCTGTTTCTGTTTCCTGTGTTCAGTACATGCAGATTCAGTGGTTACAAATGAACAATCTGATTTTCATGTGTGCCATTTTGTAATGATCGCACTGGCTTATTGAATTCTAAAAGCAAAAAGAAAAATCTAAATGTGCATTTCGTGTTGAAAGTTCACCATGACTCTCGTGAACATATTGTAAGAGTATATTTTTGTGGTCAAAATAAAATATTTATTGTCAGTTTTTGGGATTTTTTTTTACGATAGATGTTTTGAATATATATAGTTTGTCTGTATTGTCTGTGTTTTACAATGCGCAGAGCAGGTGTAATCCAAAAGGGAGAGTTGAAATGCCAAAGCCCATTTCAACACTTAATAAGTAAGTTTATGCCAAAGTCCATTTTGCTCTTGTTTTCATCAACAATGATATATATGTATGAAATATAGATCTTCGCCACGCTTTGTGCCAGGCACCTGAAAGGAACTGAACACTTTGAAAAGGGACAGCATAGCATTGAGCTGTGGATGAATGTGTCACCGCAGCCCATACACACTTAACCTTGAGACAACACAAAGACCTGCAGCCTCCTCTCTCTGAGTCTGGAACAAAACAAACATGAAAAATTACACCCCATTCAGACTTTCCCATTCAATTCACTGAGCTGAATCACAGTGACAGAACTGTACATCCAAGGATGTAACTGATGTACAACTGATTTACAAAAATGAGGAACAATTGAGTTCACTTTGAAGTATTTCATTGTTTGAAGGAACATGTGAATCTTTGTACTACAAAGCTTGCGCACAAAGAGAATTTTAAAGGTTGTGAACACAAAAGTGGAAAGACAACGGTGCTGCAGCATTAAAGGGCTGTGCTGGGTCTGTGAAGGTGTGGGGTTACTGAATACTACTGACTCATCATCTTCACTCCATCCTAAAGAATTTCTGTACTGTGGACAAGGATCTTTTATCAAATTCACAGTTTCAGGGGTGGTTTTTAGGAACGTAACTCTAAATGCGGACACGTGTCATGGGCTTATTAGTCACCAGTTGAGCGTTTGTGGGATATTTTGGGACAATGTGTGAGATGGCATTTTCCACCTCCATAACATGAGCATGAGTTGACTGATATTTGGTGTCATTTTCCCAGATGCTGGTAGACTCTACGTCATGGCAAGCATGGTCCATACTGACCTCATGTGGCGTGTCATGACAGCACACAGGGTGAGAGAGGATGAAATGCGATTGGACATTGCCACCACCTGAGGCCTCTTGTTCAGAATGCATGGGGGTGTAAACGCTGTTTCCCTGGCTTGTTATTCACCATGAATATGTGTACAAAATAAGGGCTGCTAATGAGCAAAAGTATCCTCACAAAAATGAATTTCATCAATGACTATTGCTATATATGCTACCAGGTCTGCAGGTGATTTGTTTAAACACTCACACTGCAGTTTTCATCTTCTGACGCCCCCTTCCTTCTGTAATCGTAAATATTTTATTATTCACCCGTGAAGCAAATCCTGGGATGTTGTTGACGTTATCACAGCACCAGGGGGCGCTGCGTCCCATGTTTATGTCAGATTTCACAGGTCTTCTGCAGGCTTGAGGTAATCACAGACTGCATTTGGGCACAGATATTGGATGAGTGTGAGATTTTATAATATAGTGAATATCCATTCCATATTTCTAAATTGTTGTTTCAATAGATAAACCAGTAGTTTACATGCCATTTTGCAGAACGATGTGTAATCAGACTGTGATATTTGCTGTTTCCTAAAATCCTCAGTTATATTTTTAGCTTTACAGACATTCAGCTGAAGAATGTTCTCCATCCTCAGAGCACTTCTCATGGAATGGCAGCACACAGGGTGAGAGAGGGTGAAATGTGTCTGTCACCACCTGTGGCCTCATGCATGGGAATTTACTGTAAACGTCACCACCCTGGCTTATTGTAAAGCCACTACTTTTGTTTGCTATAGTTTATTTTATTAGTCCACATCTCCACCCTCATCTCCTACCACCATTTCTGAGTGACTCAGGAACCTTCCAGACATTTCCTTCCCAGACCACTAATCAGCCAGTCCTCCTCTCAATCACTTAATTAAATGAAGTGCTTGTGTACTGAATACTTCACTTTCTGTATGTCTTTATTTCACAGTGGGCTGCAGGCAAAGATGAATGTGTTCTCTTGACTGGAGAGATGTGTTGATTAGTAAGTATGCAGTAGCCTGGAAAGATACACAGCTGACTCAACAAACACATCAATCCTCTGAAAAATGAATCACATAGCCCTGCATACAACAAGAAGTCAGAAAACGCCTACCACTTCTTTTCTTGTGAAACTGCTTTAGAATATGGTACATATTTCATAATAACCTTTAGAATATTACAATAAAGAATGTGTGGAACATGCTGCTTTCAAGCCTGAGTTTTGGTCAAGCCTCCAATGGGAAATTAGCAATGGATTTTTGTTCAGTTAGGTCAGAACATTCTGTGGAAAGTGTGGCAGAAGTTGTGTTTTATGGCCGAAGTGGGTGTGGTTTGTCATGGCCAGGGAATGAGCCACTTAAGTAGTTAGCTGTTTGCGTGTACAGTTCCCAGCTGGTGAATGCAGAAATCAGAAATTGTATTGCAGCACCCTCTGTTGGTGAGAGCTGCTTATCGCAGACTTGTGAATTAGGATTGAATGTGCAGTTTTTGGGGAAGCTGATTGACAATGAAGCATTGATAATTAAATGAGATTAATTAATTAATGATAATAATAATAATTAATGAGATTAATTAAATTTTAAATGTTAATTCCTCTGATTCAACAAGCATCATGATTTTTGACACTGGAGAAACAACAGCGGACATGTATTTCATTTTGGAGAAAAACACGGAGCCAACATATGTTCGATTCACAAACTGGACATAGCAAATGGAACTCAAACTCTGAAGAACGTATATTTACTCCATGTGATAACCAGAAGGCCCCAGCAAATGTATTAAGGTTTATTAGATCAGAGTCATGCAGCTCAAATGAGAACGGCCATGTTGGATTAGTGTTGCTGCAGACGGTGCAGAATCGGTTCTGATTGGGCCAACAGGGACCCAAATGAGTTTCAGACTGAACTGGTTTTGTTCACTGGTGGAAATGAGGTCTCATTTCTGTGTGCTTTTCCTGTCCTGGGCACTGTTGGGAGTCCCTACCTGCTCCCAAAACCTTGGCGGGTGTTCCCTGACGGAAGAGAGGGAAACTGCTTTGACATAACCGAGCGGCGCAAAAAGGGGTTACCAATGACTTGTGTGTTCTGGAAAACCTGATCCGTCCAGATAGATCAGTGATTAACAGCACATTGTAGCTGTCTCAGTCTCAATGAAGATCGATTGTTTGATAATGGATACTTTATAAGCCTGCTCATGTAGACTGCTGGATCGATAGATAATGGATATTTTATTAATTCACATTGGGAAATTAGTTTTCCTCCAGCAGTACTGCATACATCCATTTATCTCAAATTGAATCTGCGGTATACCAAACCTTTTATAAAACGTAACCACCAGCTGAAGTGTGCAGTTTGATGAGTCAAGAATTTATTAATCAGACCCTGTATGAACTATTGACTATTTGTGTGTGTGCCTGTGTGTGTGTGATACACCTATCTGAACACAGGCCCTAGCATGGATTTCAGATTCTGACATCTGTGAAATTTTTCTCTCCCAGGTTTAGAATGGGCACTCGAGGCCAGTCCCTCAACTGAAGAATCTTCCCTCAGATCAGGCAAGCCTGTTCTTCTGAAACATGCGACACCAGCCAGCTGTTTCTAACCACTGTGCAGTCCGCGGGCTGGGCTTCCACAGATACCACATTGGACTGCGCAGCTGAGGCAGTCAACATGCCGTTTAACCTCCAGAGGAGTGTGTGAGTGAGCAGTGAGCAGTGAGGTGGGTCATTTTTCCCCAGGCAACATTTTCTCCTGGAAGAGTCAGAAATGCTTCACTTCACTGGGCTTAAGTTCTGATCCTGCATAAATGCAAGATGTAATTTCATTTCACGCTGAAATCATATGCTTGTGTAATGCTATCCTTATGAATGAAATGATAATAAAATTTGACCAATGTCAAATATGATAGGGTCATGATTAAATTCGTCACACAGTCCACCGTTATTTCCATATATCATTCACACATATTGTCCTAAGTAGCTAAGAGGACATCTTTATTCAGTGCGCGACTTTTTAAATATTAAATTAAAACCATAGGGAACAGAAGGGACATTTTACATTTCCTGCAGAATGAGCAATTATCATCAGCGAACGTTCAAACCCATATTTAAAGGCTGATTTACTTATTTCTCAAATCAGCATGTAGAAAAAAAAACCTTTCCTCTTGACGGTGTTGATAAAACCAAATGTGCGGTCACAACGTGATTCACAAGAGGCTCAGTTCAGGTGCCAATCACAGCTGACGGGGTGACAGTGTGCACCTGTGCAATTAACGTCTCAGCAGGGAGTGGGGTTTGGCTCACAATATGGCCAGTTAGCTTACATCATGGAGTGCTTGGATGTGAGTTCATCAGTTACAGAAACATTTGTTACTAGTCGACAATGGGACTCTGGGCCACTGGAGATCAAGAATGGTTTAACTAGTCTCTACAAGATGAAGATGTATCTGCAGAGGTGTGAATGTTTTTCACAGAGGCAGGGAAATGAAAGGAGTAGAAAACGTACTTCATCTGAAAACCTTCTGAAGTGCCCCTATCCCAATATGGCTTCTAAAAACATAAGCATATAATTGTACTCGCCACATTAATCCATGTACATTGAATTGATGTTGCCGATAATTAGGGGCATTTGATTGAAAGCATAATTGTGCCTTGATTTGCCTTGTCTCCTCTCCAAACACTCACAATAAAATAATCAAACAATCGTCAAACACATCAATGGTCAGTAAGTCACACCAGTGTCCGCCTCTCACTCCTTTGTCTCCTCCGCCTCAGTCTGTGTAGGCAAATGACATGAGCTGAATAATCACACAGTGCCACATTATTTTGGTGCTCTATCTCAAGCACACATAGCTTACCACACACACATACTTGTCATGCACTCACGCAGTCTAATCATAGTTATAATACATGCGCAGTTCATGTGTTTAGAGAAGCTGCGCTGTTTTATATATTTTCACTTTACGCTTTCCTATCTCAGTCAAGGATAGCGGAGTCAAGGATTCCCCAGAGAACGTCTCTGCCCTGTCACCACTAGCCGGGCCCTCAGTCATGCTTACGAGGCCAGACGTGGTGAAAGGCATCATGGGAGACATAGTTTTAGTCTGTTGATCGGAGGCAACCAGCATGAGCTTAGTCAAATGCAATAATACTAAATTATTTTCAAAAGGAAAAAACAGAATTCCCAACTACACATTTACTATGATAACAACAAAGGACAACATGTATGAAAGTAGAAAACAGGCGATCTTTTCCTTTAAGATGAAACTCAGATATTGAAACAGGAATCCAGATCCTCTGACACTTTTCTGGGACAGTGCACAAGCACACAGTCAGGTCATGCAATCACCCAAAATGAGTAAAGCAATTGGAAGCACTGTGGATATAAATGGGTTTACCACAGGGGAGCAGATGGCCAAGCCTGATAATTCAATTGTCTGGTTTATGTTGCTGTACAGTTTCATTTCAAACACTGTAATTGGGTTTATGTGAAAGGCAAAGGGCAACCGCTGCGCTGTGTGGAAGCTCCACATTCATTGTGAAGCATGTAGAGGAGAAAACACGGCGAAAAGCTTTTATGTAGTTTGTGCATTGTGTCAAGACTCATTTGAAACTACTTGTCTAAACAAACACAGGAGTACAAAGTAGTCACACCTTTAACAAAACCTGTATTGAAGTACTGAAGAGTATGTAATGTTTTCCATAGCATTTGGCTATATGGAAAGTGTCATATGTGTGGAGATGGCCACCAGGTAGGCTGTGTCTTTATAATTCATCCAAGCTAAAGCTCTACTGTGGGTGAGCATAGCTCTGTTATATTGTCACTATTTATGTGGGAATTTGATAATTAGTGTTCAGGTCTCTTCTGAAAAGATTCCTCCAGCACTTCACTTATGATGGATGGCCATGCAAAATGAAATTTGATAAGGCTGACATTTACCATTTATGAGTTAGTTTTTCGCACTATATTTCCTTCCACAGTTTAATATTAACAGGTAGTGATGGCCAATGGGCTGCTCATGAGAGTTATTGCATTCCTTGTCTGGCTGAGACACTTTTCCAAATTGATTTCATATCTCACAGTTGACGCCCCGTCCATTTATACACATAAATATTAATTGTGAGGAGATGACATTTTTGAGCATGCTCAATAGTTAACGGGAAGTGTGACTGGGGATTTTGAGTTACTTGGTTGAGGTACTCCGCACAAGCATGGACCCAGCCTTATAACTAAGACAGCGCTCGTCTGAGTACGCCAGTGGCATGTACCATGGATTTTCACTCCTCAGGGGTGCCTCAGGTTATGACTGTACCAGCATAATTTCTAAGGAAAACCAACTGGATAGCAAAAGTTAGTTACCTAAAGATTGATTGTACAGATCAATATTATGGGGTGAATGATTGCCTCGCTAGCTATGGTGCCTATATCTTGATACAGTTAACACAGAAGTAAAAGAACCTAAGTAGCTTGAGACACTCAATCAATGAATCTTTATTGGACAGTTTGGTTGTATGTCCAGAATTAAAGTCTCAGATGGAAAATATACAAGGCCGTCCTGCCCAAAGACACACACACAATCTTGTCAAATGAACACAAAACACACCAGTAAGTCAAAGGACTGACATAGATACAGACATGGAGAGATAATACCCTCAGTAAGGCCTACCTGTGCGTGCACCAACACTGGTGAGTTATACATTCATACTGATGTGGTGCAGGTGTTTGGGCTCGGTATTCACATATATATATATATGCTGAGTCTCAGATGCTCACGCTACTCACACCTCAATTCCACCCACAATATCTCTCTTTGTAAGCAGCGCCAAGCCTTGTTGTGTACACCCTGATAATCCCCTCCTATCCTGTTTAAATAACACAGGGGTCATAGGGGCTGTCCTTAGACAGACGCGGCCCTCATGATCGCTGCTAATCCAGCTTCAGCGTGCGGCTGCACAGGGGTGGGATTGATTTTATTGCAAGTGAGAGCTGTGTGAGAGGAAGAGTGCCATCATGGCGGACCGCAATTCATTAACCCCTATTGCGGATATGAATTATGCACATTTAAAAGCCGCATGTGAATAGGTACTTGACGGCGGCGGAATGTTTAGGTAATGACATCCCGCGAGACGGCAATTAATGGAATGAGGAATGACACTGGCAGGAGGCAGGCTAAAGAGGGAAGATGTCCCAGCGCGCTCATAAAATCACCAGGCGTGGATGACATAATGCTAACACTCACAAAGCCCTGGCTCAATCACCACTGACACCAAGTGAGGATTTAATCAATATAGCTGGGTGATAGCTCTGGATTTTGGAGTATATATATTGTAAACATATTACTTTGCCTTAGGGTGCCACAGGTAGTAGCCAGCTTGCACTGTGTATTTTAGTTCAATTGATTGAGCAATCTGACTTGTGGACTGTAGCTGTGTTTAATTTGAGATTAGACACTGCGACCTCACCCTGGGCGTGTTTTTTGCTTTTTGCTTTGCCTGTGCATTGCAGTGCTCCTAAAGTCAAACAAGGTCATCCACCAGTTCCTTTCTTTAACCCTTTTCTCTTCTTGGAAGTAATAGTTAGAGATGAGTGCTGATGCATGTTTTACTAATCACTGACTTGTTTTAACCAATAAAATGTCAGTGCAAATCACGTGATCCTTTCTACTATCCTTGGTCAGGAAAAAACTTTGACATCAACTTTAATCACAGTATTTTGACATTAAATTGCATAACATTGGAAAGAAATTACATTTCTGTTGTGCTTACATCAAGGTTTGCAGCAGCTGGATTAATTGGATAAATTCTGGTGTCCTCGCTCACCTGCTTATTACCTAGACTAGATTTGAGTTTTTTTATACCAGCCAGTGGAAAATGAAACAGTGTTTTCAGAGTGGCGTTAATTACACACTTCCTGATGCAGTTCTTTAGGCGTAATTAATTCGATGAGTCATGGGAGACTGTGATGTTCCTCTCTTCCCCACGCTGAGCCATTCAGCGCTGAGTAAACTGTCAGTACTTGGGGTGATATTGATAAATGATGCTGCTGTATTAAGTATTATCATTTATATTTCCATACACTCAGGAATGCTTGGTGTGGCTGGCAATTAAGAAATAATGCATGAGACAGCATTATACCATAAATATAACCACTCTTAAAATCAAGAGAAAGTGGCAATGAAAATGATGAGTTTAACCAACCAATGCACTGCTTTACCTCCAAGTTATTGTGTCTTTGATAGTGAATTGTAGTTGTGCTGATAATGTACTAGACCATTGTGATATTCCCTAGTGCTTCCATAATTCTTTTTAGTTATGTTTGACCATTAATATAGGTCCAGCTGTGATGTTGTTTGGACCACTCAGCAAGCAATTACAGAGCTGTCCATTCTTACAAACAGAGATTAAAGTCCAGATGGGTGGGTGTTAGCTGTAGCATGTTCAATACTCTTACCCTCAGTGTAAATTAGTATTCATTTCTTTGGGGAACAAATATGTTAATTCAAGGTGCTGTTATTAATTATTATGGTAATTATCTGAAACCATGACTAAATGTATAATAAATGTGCGGTACCTTGCAGGCTTTAGCCCCAATGCCCAAAGTATGTTGAACCACAAGGTGCCTTTCTGTGAGAATGTACTCTGTATGTTTCCCATGAAAAGGCACATCAGCAGTTTGTCTGTTATGAAACAGTGGAGGGTTTGGTGCTCCTTGAGTGCAGTGTCAGCACCGGTCGTGGCATGACTGCTAAGTAACCCAGCCCGTGACCCGCTGATCCCAAGCAGAACCTTTGGCTGATACACAAGAAGAGTGATGGCCCCCTGGGCTTTTCTCCCCCTGTTTCGGATCCTGTAGCGCTGGGCTCATAGGATTCTGCATGAACAGTTAGGATGGCTGAAACTTAAAGGTTGGGCTCAATCTAAAAAAAAAAAATGTCAGTGAACATTTCATGACAGGATTATTGCAGGTCTGGGGAATGGTGAAGGGGTAATGATCCATTTAGGAGCTTAGAGATAGAGAGAGGACAAGTGGCAAAACCCAGCCCCAACGGTGAAAGCTTTTCCAGGCTGTAAAAATTAGACACAACGTCTTTGAATTTTTTTAAAGACAGATTTTAGTACTCCCAACATTCAAAGATTCTGCCTCCTGCTCAAGTTTCCCACATGGGTCCCATTTCACTGCATCACCCTGTTATTAGCCCCCTCCGTAGCAGTGGAAGCTGCCTGAGACTGGATGTATTCCATGTTATCTTCAGCAGAGCTCCCAAGCAAGGCAGTGTGCTGGCCATGACATCATAGTTGACCGGACAGCATCGGTGGTGGCGCTCAAGGACGTGAAGGTGTTTTTAATAACAGCTGCCTGGTGTTTTTCCAGAACCAATAAAATATCTTCCATTGCTCAGCTGCGTGAGGAGGGACCGCCCCCTTACCCCCAGCCTCACCCTCCCCAGCTGCTGCAGAGCCATTTTCCTCCCACTTTGACATTTTAAATTATTGCACGAGTTTAAAAAGTCAATCTGTCCGGTTTTTAAAAATGCTGAGGTTAAGATCGGGTAATATGAAATGTATGGGGGCTAGCAGCATGAACGTCTGCTCAAACTCCTTGTACAAGAAAACTTACCTTTGTCACTTTTGGAGTCATTTTTGGTTTTACAGAGGACTGATAAACCGGATTCACAATGGAGGCGTTCAGTGTACTTCGGCTCAGTCATCTCCGACTGGCATTAGGTCATCTCCAATACCATTTGACTTTATGCTTGTGAACGTCTGATGCATGAGCTCCTGGATCATCGATCGTCAGACCAAACCCCATTTGACAGTACGGAAAAAAAACACGAAACGCTCAATAGTGCCCTTTATTTTGAAGCTTTTTGTGAGGGAACGATGTCTGAATGTCAACAGAGATAACACGCAACCCTTCCACTTGAAAATGATTTCATGCTCACTTCACAGCTGGTGCCATCTCAATGGCCCTTTTGTTAGCAAAGTGGCTGTCGTACCAAGAATTTTTTCTGCGGAAACTTCTGAAACGTTCATTATTTTCATAAATGGATCTGACCATTCTATATCATTATTGATGTAATTAAAAATGAGACCCCGTGGAGAAAATGCATTACTCGGGAATGTATTAAATGTTGAGCCATTCTGGGTATTATGACCCATTGCTTCACTGTGTGAGTGCATCACTGCCTTCTCCTTTCAGAGAGTGGAAAACAAAACAAAAAATCTGTAGAGACATTGTGATCACTTCTGCTCTTATGACTAATGTTAAGGATTGAAGCTTTGCATATTTAATAGTAATGGCTGCCAACTGTAATTTGTAGTTTTGAATTATTTCAAATCAAAAGGCATCACCCAAATGCAAAACGATTAAACCTACAGAAAGTCAGAAGGTTGACTGCTCGCACACATGGGTGAAACATGGTAAAGTAATTGATAATGAATGAATGGAAGTGGGAAAAGGCTCCTGAGTCTTGATCCTTGGTGGTCACAGTGGGTTTCACAGGTGCCTCTGTGCCTGTTGGATTGATTAGTGGCTGGAACTAATTCTCCTTTCAATCAAATAGAAATAGATATGAGCAATAAATTAACATCGACCTGGTTTAGCACAAGGGTCAAGATTTGGCACTCCACCCTTAATTTGAAAAGTGAATCAACTATAACATATTCTGTTGAAATCTATTCAACTATAGTTACTGTATGATTTTTAAAGGGCGCTCAGGATGATACCAGTTTAATACTCACTGATTTTAATTTGACATGAATGAGTTCTTGCACCCAGGGTTCCTCTGGAGGTCAGGTGTGAGTTTAGTTTTCACAGGTCATGTCTGGCACAGGCAGGGGGGAAGGGCACCCTAGAGATTTTACAGTCCTGCAGCAGGACAGCTGTTGCCAGGCAACAGTTCTAAATCATCTCAGTGTGACAGGTTGGACCTTCTTAAAATTAGACAGCTAACAGATGGTGTTCCCCTCAAGGATGCAAAAGTTGATGGAGAAAAACATTAAGCATGTAATTTGTTGATGTTTTTCAATGCTTTGTAAATATATTGAAATGTGTAATGCAAATTATGAATTTTAAATTGACTGAATTGAAGCCATTTGTTCAAAGTGATTGAATATACACTGTTAAAAGATTTCTTTGAAACCTTTCTATTTGGAGAGATTTGAAACAGCAAGTTCAAAAATGTTTAAACAAAATTATAATTAGATTACACATTTTTAGGGGGGTTCTGAAGCACCAGTTCAAATTTTGTCTGCCAGAGAAGGGTATATTGTTCATCAAGATCTGCATATTCAAACAGGATGATTTCATCAGTTGCTTTCAAATTAGCATATTTCCTAGCATGCTAATTCATGAAAACAGATCAGTTTTCCTGTGTACATCTGTGGATATAATCTGAATACGTCTTCACTATGCCATGATTTCTCCAGGGTGTTACCTTAACACACAACATTTGAGGATCTTCAGAAATGAAGATTTAGAAATGGAGTAGTTTTAATAGAAACAGCAGCAGAGGAAAAGATACAGTACACAGAGATTTCTTGGTTTTGATCAGTAATAATTTAGGGTGTAGAGTTAGAATGCTCCAAAAATGTCATCAATGTCAATCATAGAGTATTTCAAGGTTGTAATTGGAAAATTTGTCCAAGCATCAAATTTGGCTTCTGAAAATGAATGTGCAGAATAACTATGTGTGACACCCAGAGAAATCCGGGATATTATTTTTCTGAATTTTACATTTTGATCAATTGTTTGTCAGTTTATGGCACGCATCAGCAAAACTACAAATATGGTTCAGAAATGGATAGGTTTTGTTGCATATGAAGTTAAAATATTCCAGGATATTGACAATTGTATCTATATACATGCTTACAAGTGAGCTGTTGGAAAACATGCAATTTAAAAATAGTTATTCTATGAATATTTACAGTGTTAAAACATGATATTGACTGCTGGATAATATCCAAATTGGAGCCAGCTGAACTGTGTGGGTGGCTGTAATCTAGTTTACAGTTTGTTTTATCAGTTGCAATATGGTATGCCAATGCAAAAAGAGCAATATTATTGCATGGAATCAAAAAAAGGTGAAAAGGGCACTTTCTCCATGGTAATGTATGCTGGGAAATAGACACATATTTTAGTTATAGACCATTTCAATTTTTACTGCAGTGACAACTATGTTACATATGCCCAAACACTTCATTCAAACAGAATTTCAGCTCACAAATACTGTTAAAAACACATTCATGACTGATATTTGTTCAGAGAGATGTAGTTAAATCCTGCTTCAAACCATTATCCTGTAGGCTAATTTATTTGTCTTCCCAGACTTGGATTTAGACAAATTATCTCAAGAAAAAAAGAAAAAATGAATTACTTTCGAGTCAAATTAGCTCCCCTTTATGATGTAAAGTAAAAAAATAAAAGGAATAATTTCATAGATGGTGTATTGGATGTCTCTGTGTTCTTTGTTTCCTTCAGCTCCATAATTTACTGTCTGCACACTGAAGTGTTGGAATTGAATCTATTGCAACTGTAGACAGAGTCACCTCTTTTTAGTACCACCTGCATAGAACTGTCCTCCAATGAGTGAAGCTTTTTGCCTAATTATACTAAATGACTTATCCAGTACACCATCTCCATATCTCTGAGACTGCCTCAGGATGTCACTCTCAGGGCAGAGGAGTCATTTCTCACCTTTGCACACAGAAACAGATTACTGTAAACCTGCTGGAGAGTAACAGCCACACTTGACAGGGGAGAACACCAAGGTGGCATAAATAAATGCCTGTTGAAAAGGAAGATGCAACATGTCACACATTTGTCAGGACAAGATTTGCTAATTAAGGCGCCTGGCAGTCTATTTGCCCTCTGGAGATTATTTTGCTCTGGTGAGGGCAATGGCAACAGCAAATATTAAATGTGCCAAAGGAACCTGGTGTTTACATAATTGGTCTGGAAAAAGTCGCATCATTGGGACTTGCAGTGGCAGGAAAGTAAGAGTGTTGTTTACCACTCACAACCTTAACACTGCACAGGTTTTTAGATGGCCTTTCGTGCCACCTGGTTAATTTAGTGGCGTGATGAACAAAGCTCTCTGTCTATTTCCTCTCCAGTGACGCTCTGGCACCCTGTCTGCAGAAGGCACTGTGCTGCCCATGACCGTATATGTTAACCCTTTTCTTTTCATGCCACCTGACGGTGCCAGGCCCCAGGAGAATCTGCATTTCCGAGGTTGATTCGCGCTGCCTCGAGTGTGACATACAGCGCCTACTCAGCTTGCTGTGTTCCATTTGGGGGTGTCTGAGCCCCACGGTTTTGGCAGGCTGCAGTGAATTTTGGCACCTTAGTCCATTCGGTACAACAGATCCTTCTGCTCAGCACAACCCCTTCATTAAGCCACTGCGTAGCTTTACAGAAATGACCCATGTACAGTATGTAAACAGACCTAAATATTATGACTTTCTGCATGACAGATGAAGGCCTTTTGTACATACAGCCCTACCAAATAGTGTGATGAGACAGGAGCCATGTACTAGTGCATAGCATCTGTCACAAAACAAGTACAGACTGCAAAGTAAACCGTTCCTCTTTATGCATTAGTAACTGAACTGGCTGCTGAGGTGAATTTTCTGGGTTAGTAGCTGTGAATGCACAGCCAGTGGACTACAGAGTGGAAAAGTAGGGGTCAGCTGACTGTGAAACTGTGTTTCAGAGGCCAAACTTACTTGTCTGATTCCTCCTAAAATGACTGACAAACACAAACACTGCAGCCATGAAACAGGCCCACGCGTTCAGAAATGTTTAAAAGTTGCTTTGCAAAAAAAAAAAAAAAAAAAAGTAGTTTGGTCAATTTCAGACTCAAGGCCAGCAATTACAGATTTTGAAAGACTTCTGGTGCTTTGGGATACATGTCAGCTGAATTAATCTGACAAACCACATGACCAAGCTCCAGGGAACAGATCTTTACAGAAGCCACAACACCAAAATGAGTGCTAAAAATGTCTCAAAATTGTACCCTAGTGAGACTTTGGACAACCACTCTCTGTGGTGAGATAAAGCTTGAAAATGTAATCTTACAGACCTGCTTATCGGCTGTGGATTTGGCACTGACAAAATGGAGCACAGGTTGTGAGAATTCCAGCAGGACTTGCCGGTGGAACTGCTTGACTTTTTTCAATGTTTTTATTTACGTTCTTTTGTCCTGGTGCCCCAATCAGAACCCAAGCAAAGGGATTCAGACAAGACTCCAGGGCCTGTATTAGTAGAGTGCCACCATGCTGGAGTTCTGATCGAGGGTCATGTTTCCCCTGTCCATATTTTAAATGTACCCATTATTGATATAAATTGCAGAACTGAACCTGGATCAGTACTCCATATCACTTTATTGATACATCCCTGGAGTCCTGGCCTTCCTTGAGTAAAAATATGGTTTCCCCCTCTTAATGTTGCAAGTCGGCCCCTAACTCTATCCCAAGTGCCAGCTTTTGTGACAAGAGTGAACCTAATCTGGTATCATGCCAGTGCGTATGCATGTATGTACCTAAATATGTATGCATGTATGTATGTCAGTGGCAGCCGGTGAACTCAAAACAGGGGAGGAACAAACTTCTTCGTTTCTATCATCTATCATTATGTCAAACCTGTTCCCAATTATCCTCCATTATAAACAATAAAACAAGTGATTCACTGAGCAATCAACACCAATTGATCTAAATTGATTAAAAACACCCATGGATGTAACAAATTTAATACTAGTTTGCAAAGAACAGCAATTCTGTTACTTTATGAATTTGGTAACCATTTACTCTATTTATGTCAGCTGTTGTTGATTACTCTGTGAATAATTTGTTTTATTGTTAATCAAGAACAATGAATGGGATGTATTCCACTGATGTACGAACATATTTATGTATATGTATGTGTGTGTGTCTGTGTTTGTGTGTATGTATGTGAGCACATCAGTCTGTCTGTCTGAGAGTATAACCATACAAAACCACAGGTCTGCAGGCACCATTTGAGAGTTATCCTCAAATCTACATAAACTCCAGGTTAATTGAAAAAGGAGATCAACATCAGTCTCCAATGTACAAAGCAAATTCTTTGATGACAGGGTTAAGGAAGATTTAAAAATATTATGGATTGGTCGTGCTCAGAACCTCCATCTGAATATGGTCAGACATAAAAAAGTGGCTTTAGCATCCGCAAGAACTGCAGCAATTCGTAGAAGAACTGTCAGGGTCAAGGATGTGAGCTGCTGCCCAAACATAAAAGAATCACAGAGGAATCTATTCAAAGAGGATGCATAGAATACTTACTGTGGGGCTGTGATTAAATGTGATCATATGGAAACAAACCTTCAAGCATCTTTATAAATGTGTTCTGTTGCCATGCACAGGGTGTGTGTTTGGCAGAATGTTTTATTTTCCGTTCAAAAAACAGCACAGTACTGTGCTGGACTTATTGTTAACGAGCAGGCAGCCGTGTGGTGTCGGTACCGTGAAATAAGATACCTCTCTTATTAATGCACATGAGCTATCGTGGATGTGGTTGTGTATCTCCTTAGTCTGCATCGGTGTATTTTATTTGTCAAAGTAGAGGACTGAAAGAAAAACTATTATTTGAAAGAATCCACCCTCGACCCATTAACATACAATTTCCTTTACATTTCTGTCGAAAATATTATTACATTCAATGAGATTAGTTGCAACGATTCATGATCTTTAAACGAACGAAAAAAAAGAAGAAAATTACCAGTGTTGGCAGCTCCTGACAGTTACTTACAAAATGTAACGCCCACAAATCATTTTATATCATTGTCCATTGTGTCAATTTGGCTTGCTTTTTAAAAATCAGTTTCCAATGTGCAGATAAAATGATCAAAGTTTCACAGGAAGGGAGATGACTGGCTGAGATTGATGGATGTAGACTAGACAGAATTATAATACACTTGAATTAATGACCACTCTACTCCTTGTAGGCAGAATCCGCTTTTGACAGATGAAAGAACGTGCTGTTATAATGTATATGACACATCACAATGGGATCGAAAATATCAAAAAGCCTGCAAGACAAACAGAAAGAATCAATGATGTGCCACCAAACTGAAACATAGCTTCTTTTAGTGCGAGCGTCTCGTTACGAAACGTGTACAGCCTTGCCAAGGATAGGTCTGAGCGTTTTGTCTATCCTTTATTCAGAGAGGAGGCGAGGAAAGGAGCGGCAAGCAAGGTGGGACGGAGAATCAAACTAGCTGTGCAAGCGTGCAGCAAACCGCTGAAAATCACTCAGCGTCGGCTTGGAGACCGAGAAACAAGTCAGACGGGCTTGAGTCCGTTAGAAGGCGTACAACAGCAAGCTGAACTCGCTGAACAAACAAAGGGAACCGGGGTTTTATCCTTTGTCAATCTCTTTAGTTCTCTTCCTGTCTAAAGATTCCGTCTGATAAGATTCTTCTTCCATTGAAAACTGGATACGTTTTGAGGTAAGGTTACCTATTTTCGTTCTTTTAGTCAATTTCATTTTTTCTCTCTGGACACCAGAGAAGGAAGTTGTTTGGATATCGCATGCTTAGTTTTACTTGCAGCCAGTTCAAAGCATTTTATGGTATGATGGTTGGTCGTCGAGGGCTTTGATGTTAGACGAAAGTAAACGAGTTTTGGCCGTCCAGTTGAGCGCTTTGTTTTGTGAAATTTAATGGCACATATCTATCAACAAAGCCGATAAATACGTATTAATTATATTGAATATGGTTTATGGAAGCGCTTTCACTCAATTTGCCAAAATATTTTCTTGAAAACAGACCATATTACATTGACAGGAATCATTTTTAGTCCGTCCGACTGGCACAGTATTTACAAACACGACGTACAAATGATTTAAATACAAATATATTTCTTTGCCATGTAGTGCATCAATTTGATGTAAAGATGTATAATGATGATACAACAATCGAATCCGCCCTTTAAAGTAAAATAAATTGTTTTAATTAATACATTACTAAAACAGTTTAACCCCAAAATTCAGGACCATGGAAAGTTGAGTTTAGCACCAGGTTGATTAAAATACATTAGGGGAAAAGAAATCCCTTTTTTGAATTTAAGCGAGACTAGCTTAACGGCGTCCCAGCGCACGCTCATGACTGACTTGAGTTAGCGGGTCAAGCATTTGAAACGGATTTGTGCAACCGCCAGAGAGAGTTGGGTCATGAGGCTGCAGAGGGTGGATTTGCTCGGAGTGGGAGAACACTTGTGGGGGAGACGGTGGGGTGAAGGAGATCGGATGGGATGAAACAGCGGGCTGTCCCTTTAGGAGGGAAATGGGGTGTCCCAGAGTGCAGACGTTGCCCAGACACTTTATGGAGAGTAATAGCCCATGCTATATGCGTGCGGTTATGCCAATTACTTGTACACAACCAGGACAATATAGCTGAAAAGCTGAAACACCGGGGGCGTTTAAGGTCAGGCTTGACATAGCATTTGAGACTTCAAGCAAAATTAAGAGCCAACTCTATAAAATGACCAATGTTAAATCAACTCTGATAGGCTACTTTTAACTCTGATTGACTACACTGAACTGCTGTCAGGCTCAAATGAGCTCTGTTAGAGGAATGGAGCACTGACGGGTTCTCTTTGCAGCAGGCTGAGTGGCCTGCTCATACTCATGCCCTGATGTTGGAATGATAATTATCTGGAGAAACGGGTGTTTCAGTCAGCTGGAGATATTCACTGGGAGGTCAGATGAGGTTTTCCATTTTGCATCATGGAAGTCTTGGATAATAAGGCTCTGAAGCAAGGGACAAAGATGTGATTTTTCTGGCATTACATTGGTTTGGGCTGTACAGGGGTGAACAAAATCATATTTCAAATTTGTAAGGGTAAAAACTTTTTTCTGGTCCTTGCGCACTGTGATCATTGTCAGGCCCAGGGAGGAGGTGTATGAAATGGGTTCAGTGGAGGCAGTGTCTGTGGGCAGTGAGGAGCCGCAAGGCATGAGCCATTGGGTCCCGCAGCGCAATTAATCTCAACACACCGGAGGCTGCGGGCCTGCCCATCGCCGCACTTCAGTTACTGCCAGATGAATTGCTGTGGATTTCAGTCTCATTGAAGGTTCACACAGAGAGAGAGTGGCCGTACAGTGTGGAAGAGAGCATGCTGGTGCGGTAGACACCGTGAGAGGTGGATGTTTTCAGGGCTACTTATTTCTTTTTTTCACCCACATCATTTTTCATTATGTTTCTCATTCCTTATAAATTTTGATATTGCCACCCTGAATGTTTGCTCCTGAGAACCTCATCAGTGGAACCTTTGTGTGGAGCAGTTGCAATCGATTTCGGTGAAAGCATTATTGTTCATAATGATGCAGTACTGGTAAGGCAGCAGGGGAAATAAATCACATGTCTGAAATGGGTTCCAGAAAATGCCCATTTTGGAAAACATTTCTATTGCTCTAGTGTGTGTTTCCATTTCCCCACTTACAGTTTGAGTTCACTGTTGATTTGGCCATTATTGAGGACATCTCTTGTTGGAATTATCATTTCCTCAGCATTTGTAATTCCTCTCTCCAGCACCCTGCACAAGAGATGTATTGCCCATTGAAATCTTGGGAAATCATTTCCACTCCGGATGTATTTCTGTTTCACTTGACACACTGTTAATGTGACTTTAGAGTCTACAGTTCAGTTTATTCATACCAGTGTTTATTTGTCATTGGTGTAGTGCTTGGCAATTATAACTCAAAAGCTATTTTTGTGCTGAGATTGATGAAGATGAAATATTTAGATGGTAACTTTTCACCCAGTGCGTTAATGTGGTGCTGTAGGTGAAAAGAAATGTCAATGACTTATTCTAATGGCTCATGACCAGACAGTGAAGGCATTTGAGTGTGTTTATAAACTTATTTCATTATATACTCCATGCCAAAACCACTATGAATATTCTATAATGACTATAGCCTACTTAATACAGATCTCAAGATCAAGGATATACAAGTATCATCCTCAAGAAAAAAATCAAAACCAAAATTAAAGCTTCAAAGTTAGTAATTCCAAACAGGTTTGCAGTGCAGTAACATTTCTTCCATCTTGTTTCTTATCAAGATGCAGCTGAGAGTGAACTATCCAATTTTGAGAAAGAACTTAATGTGTCAAAACAACGTCTTTCACTTGTTGTCCTTCACACACATTATATGCGTACATGTAGGGTTAGGCCTTAGTCCATTACATATAGATAACCTTCTTAATGAAATCTGTTTACTGAAGTTGATCAGAAGCCCAGGTCATTATGATGTTGAGTTGGCTCAGTAAAGGACAGGAAGCTGTAAGTGTATTTAGGACTGTTATTCACTCGAGGTGAAGGAGAGAGGGATATTGTTTGGATGAAGGAAAAGTGATGAATGACTGTTGAGAATAATAAGCAGTTGCTGTTAATGGCCGTGACTCAGTGCCTGCAGTGCTTTGGTTTATTAAAGTCTCTACCTTGGGTATTGTGGAGCTACATCTTGTTGAGTCCATGTTTCACCTCATACCTTTACATTTGTTTTTTGTTAAATCATAGAAGTGGACACATACCTTTTTGTCAAGGTTCTAGCTCACAGCAGGATAAATTACGGAGGGAGATAGCTATATACTCTCAGGAAAACTCTGTGCCTTCGTCATGGTTCTGTGCAGAAATGTTGGCATTGAATAAATGTTTAGCTCTTAACAGTCCAGTTCTCCTTCTCTTCTCTTATAACAGTTCTTCTCTCCTTTTTGAAACAAAAATGTTCCCTCTTCAAACCTGAAATGAAATCAGCCATCAGCGTCATCAGCCCCACTGTGAACCTCCCCCACAGACACCTGGGAAGGTGCCCCAGAGTGAACTCTCTGATGTCAATTGGAGCTAGTCCTCACTACTATCCAATCACATACTGCCTATGCCATCGGAGGAATGCAGAGCCTGTAAATGTCTGTTCAGGAGTTTGCTATTGTCTGGCCAGCCAGGAGAGGTCATCAGAAAGTGATGAAACCCATGAGTTTAACTGACTTGCCCACTTGTTACCTTGCTGATGTGGATTTGAAGTGGATGTGGGCCAGGGTCAGTGTTTATAAGGACAAAGCTCAAACTCAGCTCTGGGATGCACAGGTGAACCTGGAACATACATCACACAAGGAGTGAATCAGTCCATTGTACAGACAACAGGATCCCAATCTGTTATGAGTAGAGGAAGGAGTTCTGTCTCTTACTGCTTTGGTAGATTTATATCATGTAGGGCATGCAGGGAGTCATAAACAGGGGTTTTACTGCCTTGCACTGGGATAACTGCATTCTTAAAACTTGACTCTCATCCTTCTGACTGGCTTGTATTACTTTCATATTCATGGTGGGTGTTCTTCTCGTCTGGTGACGCCCTCGATGACGTCATGGAGATTCTCATCTGACCTGAAGACACAAAAACCTTTATAATTGTTCAAAAAAAAAAAAAAATGGAACACTGGAGGGGAGATTTATTTGTTAAGCTGTTTTAGAGATTTGAGTGGAGTCCAGCTGTATCATTTAAGCGTTTGTTAACATGTTTTCTACCCTGCTGAAAGGACATCATCGGGAGGTACTGTGTACAGTTTCTGAAAAAGGAATCTTTAATTCTTTCAGCAAGATGACAAGGATCCACCGAGAGAAACAGCCTTTCTGTCCCCCTACAGAGAGATAAATCAAACTTACATTAAACAACATTCAACCATGAAAAACATGAAAATGGGCACTATTTACTTTGCCAAATTCCCATATAATTTGTGCTAGCTCCAATGGGAAAAAGGAACATATGGCATGTACCTCAATGGCACTGACTGCTTTGCCTTTCTCTGTGGCTCTGTGACAGTGTAACCTGGAGCAATCCTGACTGAGCTCTATAGTTGAGGTTGTGAATGAAATGCGCAAATGTGCATATTTAGGTTTTCAGACCACAAGGGAAAACATAGGCAACCAGTGATTTTAAATAAGTATGTGTTTATACAGTCTTGTGCTCATGTCACAGATGGCATGACATTTCTCTTTCCGTCAGATCCATTTCCTTAATTTCTGGTTGTAAACAGTAGTTTTTGGCATGTTGGCTCTGGGGGAAAACATCGTGAGTGGACAAGGGAAGCAATCATTCTGCTAAAGCTAGTCTCTTATTTGCCGATACAAGCTATCAGGTCATTCTGCACTTCTGGGGTAAAACTAAGCTTGAGCATCTGTGATTGCTATTCCCATGGTTTCTCATTACCGTGCTTACAAAGAGAAGTAGTGACACAAGCCGATAATGTACAGGAGCAAGGACTGGCTGTAATTGCTGTATTTAAATGGTTCAGTCTGTGACATTATGTCAAGGACTCATTTTTTAAAATGATTTTTCTTAATAGTCTTTGGCAACATTGACCTGTCTCAGGGTAGATGTTTGTCACTATTATCTTGAGATAGAACCACCTGTTTTTAGAATTCTTTATATCTTTTCTCTCAATTAACTCTATCTGTGTCTCAAAACGCAAATAGAGAGTAAATTAGACGGCCAACTCTATCCTTTTTCATACTCGTCCCACATTATATAAAGTTTAGATGCCTAAATCCAGAAAACCAACAATCCTAATTTGGTGGAATTTCTCTTAATTGGATATAATGTGTTTTTTGTCACTGTAAACTCTTAAATTCCAGATTATTCTATGTGATTTAGGGGTCTGCTCTGCATTGTTCCTTATGTCTCCTTTCAGCTGCTACATTTTCCCATCCTGGTTTTGAGGTCTCAGCCCTTGTTTTCACATCTTTCATAATCTGATCCATTCTTCGTTCTCTTCCATTTTCTCCTCCCCTTCCTTCATTCTCACCTCTCTCTCCTGGCCTCCCACTCTCACTGTCAAGTTCAAGTGGAGTGCTGTTCCGGAAGTTTCAGTCAGTGGAGGTGGCAGGGAGTGTTGGACCAAAGGATATACCTCATCAGCACATGGCTGCAGAGAGTGTGTGGAAAGAAGGCACCTGAACACCTTATTACCTCGTGGTGGTCAGTCTCTACCCAGCTTCTCATTCGACACCTTTGTAGCTCTGTGAATCTTACTTCATTCTGCACTGTTGTAAAGTACAGATGCTAAATGTATTTTTCCAGTATGGGACTATTATAATAATATTTTAAAGCCAAATTACCATGGCTACCTTTGGACACCACCCTCTCTATCATATCCCAATCCCTGTTACTAATCAAGAAGACCTTAGTATTCCCTTAATGCTACATTGCACATTTCAAAACTGCATACTTTTTTAAAATTTCCTCCTTTTTTGCGGTCTGACTGGATTATCTGTTCAGAGTTTGTTATCAATGGAGTTAAATGAATGAAATGTTCCTTTGATTTTTTTTACTCATTTGTTAGCTGTCATGTCTTCTAAAACGACACAATAGAGTGAATATTGTCAGCAGCAGTGCTGCTATGATACTGTATGAAATGTTATTTACTCAATGTTGTTCATGAGTAAACAACATTACATACAGTATCATAGTATCATACATAAAGTACAGAAAATGTATTTTCCTGAGCTGAATGTTTGCTGTTTCTTCACCAGCTAACAGAAGCAATATTCACTTCTCTGCCATAACCCTGGTGAAAGGCAGAACAGCTCAATAAACCTACATGTTGAAACCACTCACTCCAGATCAGTGAATGTAGCTGTAAGGTGAAGGTTGAAGCTCTAAGGAGCACTGTGGTGGTACAGAGCACTTCCGCACACCCCCGTCTGAGAATCTGACCAGCGTTTAAGTGGCTATGGCCCTGCTGTGCTGATTGCTGCTGCAGTAAGTGCTGTAACCAGACAGTAAGCAGAGAGTGTCTTTGATCTCTCAAGATCTTACTGTCTGGAGTCTGAGACTGGATATTTTAAACGCATTCGTATGTCCGAACTTGCCAACAGTAGGGATGGAATGGACACACTGAAGGGTGATTATGGAGTCTGCATTGTTTAAGGTTCAACATAGTCACTAATGGGTCTTGGTCAATTCTGCACTGCAGCTTTTGAAAGCACTTGTCAATCTACTGTGTGGCTAAATATAAAAACCATGCTTGGAATGCCTACACCCTTATTAGATATGTGCCAAGATGAAACTGATATTACACAAATAATGGATACAACAGAAGTAGCAGAAATAACTTGTACAACTAATCCCCCCCAACAACAGAACAGCATTTTTAATGTGGCCCTGTATCATCACAATTATGTTTGAGCTGGGTCAGAACCCTGCTGGGGGCTGTTCCGTTGTGCGTCATGCATAGATACGCCCCCACCCCTGCCCCCTGTCGCTGTCTCATTAGAAGCCTGTTAACTGCGCTGCATTGTTCCCCTGGGCCCGTGTAGCCATAATCTTACTCTATCCTACAAATTGCAGAGTCACCCTGTCTGTCGAGTGCCAGACCCATCACAGAAGCATGTTCAGCTTTGATTGGCAAAACTCTAAAGGGAAGGGGTGAAGAGGCCTCGTTACTGAAAAGAGGATGGAATTGCTTGTAATCTTTCAATTATGCTGCGCGAGATGTATATTGGTGTGATGTTTTACGTTATAAGACAGACCGTGTCAATAAAAATGAAATGGCAATTTAAAGCATGTAAAAGGGTGTCTGAAGACTCCAGCTGTTGATTAAAGTGACTTTAATCAACTGGCCCTCTCCCTAGGTTGAAATGAGCAGTCAGCTGATCTCACCTGTTCATCTTGACACTTTTCAATCCTAAATTAAATAAGGACTTTTCTTCCAGCCATGCTAGTTATAATTATAGGCACCCAGACTGTCCTTGTTGGATGTCACTTGCTTAGTGAATGAATTACCTACCCCTGTGTGGCATCCTCTTCTTCCCTCATTTACTCTGGTACTTTTCACTTCATGGCCTGTACCATGCCACTGTGGGAGTCCCTGTCAGTTAACATATATCTCTATGTTACTGTCAATATTCTAAATGCCATTCCTTGCAAAGTATGTGTGTTAATGTCAGTTAACACCCAAGTCATTTGATATGAGTGATGTCACCCTTCAAGTTCTTTTGGATTTTATTATAATGGAGGTCAAAGGATTTGTATGTCAGGGGTCATGTACTGATAACGTAGACGCTGGGAACACCCACACTGGTAGATAATATGAGGTGTGTGTTAAGGGGACTGTGTGAACAAGAAGGGTTGGACCAGCTCCAGCTCTTAAAAACCCACTGGTCAGGTGGACTTGCCTTGTTTATAGGAAACATGAGAAAAGAGAAAACATGTACATGCTTTTGACAGTTTTGATCTTGAGGGGCATGATGGATTGTTGTTTTTGTTTGTCATGGTCAAATGGAAATGAAACCCCTTTATGCTGAATTTAACAGCAATGCAACTGAATACTGAATAACAATAGAGTCGCACTGAACCCTCTGTGTATTGTGATACCATCATATCGTGAGGACCCGGGCATTTCCCAGCCCTACCTCTCATGGTCAGGTCTGTCTCAAGTCCACTGCCAAGGGCCTGGAAATGTGCTGCTTCCTTCCATTTGGCTGACTGGAATAATGGTTATTTATAGATGGCTGAGACATTTAACAACCTCAGAGATGTGTGCACCTTCTTCTTTCTCCACCGTGGTGACCTTTGACCCCCCCAGCACAGTGTCTTTTCGATCTTGATCTACTGGGCTACTTCTCCATCAAACGGTAAGGCAGTCAGTGTTCATCGATCAGGCGTTGTGGAGTGGCAGAGCAGAAGCAGCAGCTGTGAAACCCGTGTGGAAATAGTTTGTTTCCTGTCTTTGATTAGGACTGCACTTGATCCAGCACAGGAACAAAAGTATATTTGAGACCATCACATCTCTCATGTTTTTCTCAGTGTCTCAGAACGATTGGTCTTCTAGATCTGGTTCTATAGTGCTGAAGGGCTACAAAGGGTGGGGACTAAATGTTTAACTTTCATAATGGATAACCCTGTTATGCATTGCTTTTGAATGTTCTTATCAAATCACGTGTATTTGTATAGCACAGTTCACAAACACTTTTGTGCTGTGCCCCAGCCTTAATCCCTACAAAAGCAATGTAAAGGCAATAGTGGCAAGGTGAAAAGCTCCAAATGTCAAACAAGAAGGAACCTTGGAGGAACCAGACTTGAGAAGGGGAGGCCATCCTCCTCTGGCCAGTGCAGGGTGTGAGTGTCACACCCGGCATTGGTCAATCACTAAGTTATAAACAAGGGCAAATAAAGGGCAGCCAGCAACAATGGTAGAGTGGAGGCTTGGGGGGTAGCAGGGTCAGGCACTCAGGCAAAGAGCCCCAATAACATGGGGAGACAGACCTGTGGCAAGGAGGGTAGAGCAAACCATGGGCAGCAGCAGTGACACAGAAAAGCGATTTTGCAACAGGTGACCCACACCAGGAGTTTTCTATGGCTGCATAACTACTGGGACAGAGTCATGAGAGAGACAAGGAAACCTACCCACTCATCAGGAGTCTGCCCAAGGGAAAATGGGTCACAGCTGTGAGAGGAGACAGCAAGGAGAGGTTTCTGCCCCAAAATACTCCATCGCTACTGGCTAATCCCATGCGGTCTCCAGATGCTAACTGATTATAAACTTGATTATAGAGGTGCATTTTTATTATAGCCTTAAATATTGTCATGTGGGCTTATCGGGTAGCAAGTTAGTCAAATAATCTGGTGAAAGTCAATTTTTATCTCAATTAAGTAGGAATAAGCATGTATAGGTACAGTGTGGAGGCTTGAATGTTTTATTTTGAGACAGGCGGGATGAATGACAGGGCATCTGTCGCACAGTATTCTCCTGTATGCTGTTGCACCCTTTCAGGGCGACTGGACTCCAAATGTAGTTTTTTTAAATCTTTGCATTTATGGGTGGGGTTAGGGAGTGAACGCCACACACAGATCTTGGTGTGATATTCTGGCAGCTCCCATCTTGCATAAATCCTCCGTTTGTCTCCGTACCATTTCAGCCTCACGTTTTGCTGGGATAATTGCCTTCCCTGCTGATTTGGGCTCATTTGAATAAGAATGGCTGGGGAGGAAGTGCTTCAAGGTTGAGAGCTTCTGTTTTTTTGAATCCCACTTATAATTTAGGGCATTTCTGCTCTTTGTGGCAGTGGTGCTTATCTGTGTCTGTTCTCAGCAGAATTATTACTGTATTTACTCTCCCTAAGCAGCCTGTGTTATTCGTGTGGAACATTTACATTGCGAACAGAATGGTTTTTGCAGTGTAAAATGCTAGCTCTGTGCCCACGTTGGAAAACGCTGCCAGCTCCACTCAAATTGAGTATCCTCAAAATTCATTGTGATTTTGGTTTAGTTGTGTTCTGGTTAACTGTGCGCGTTTTATGGTTTTGTTAGTTGAGACTGTGGTGCTCTTCTACTACTCTCGTTGGAATTTTTTCCACTCAAAAATGACTTGGCTGCTTTTCACACATGCAGAAGTCACATATGGATAGTAATTAGTCACCAATTATGGATGAATGTCTATTTTTTTACTTTCATAGCAAGTGGATATCTGAAAGAGAAATCGGATCCTTTTTATATTAGAATGTTTGACTGTACTGGCAGTACACACGTGTGTTGTCTTTACATTGATGTCCCATTCTGAGACCTAAACTGACCATTGGATGCAAAGTGGGCCTCATTAAATAACTTTGCTTTCAGGCTGACTTTGGGGGCTCCTTCCACAAGGTCCAATAAAGAAGTGAACCCCCGTGCTCACATCATTAACCTGGGAAAGAGCTTCCTGGCACATGACCCAGCCCTCTGCACTGAGTACAACACTGTATTACAGGGGTCCCCAAGCTATGGACCTGAAGCTACATCAGGCCCTTTTTGCTTTAATGACCTGTCTGGGGCAGATGAAGGACAAATCAAACAAATGGTATTTCTGACAGTGGACAGTAGACAGCCCCAGGGCTACCGCACTGTGTTCCAGCCTCTCTCATACTTTCACAGCTTGCGTGGCTGTTTAATTACCGAATGCCCTTATTCTGATCCTATCCACATTGATGTATAGCCTATGGTGATGTGGTATAGCCTATGTGTAGTACATGTCAATAGAACTGAACCCGGACAATATCTGTAGAAAGGGTGACATTTTTTATGTGCCTCAGTCTCCCCCCCCCCCCTTGTGGGTCAGCAGTGGGGTCCAGCACCATGTTTCTGAAAGCACAGTTGTGATGTTCTCTGGACATTTCTCTGATATTCGCTCATGTTTAACCCACGAGAGCCAATTAAATGTCAGCATGGTGCACCAGCTGACCTGTAGCCTGCCTCTGGGTGCTGCCTGCCCTGAAATCTTCGATCCATGAACCGCGACAGAATGTGGGACAGAAGCATTCTCATGATATCCTTCATAATCGCTTTTCAGGACAGGTAATGCCTCGGCAAAGACGAGAAAAAAACTTGTGGAAATACAGTGTCCCGCAGTTCGAGAGTTCCGCCTTATGTAAGCAGATTTAAGAGAGCGGGCGTTATCCGTCTTGAACCCTGGATAAATACACAGTGTTATGTAAATATGTTATTCAGTTTGTTGTACCTTACAGTATGTGAAAACCAACAATGGACTTGAAATTTTTATCTCTGTTTTCAATATGGAATGGCATGTTTGCTAGTTTGCTTGCTAATTTCTCCTCTCTCAGTTCAGAAGAATTTATCCACAAAAAATGTTCAGAATGAAATCCTTAACAATGCATTATAACAGTTTGAGTATGCTGAACCAAAAGTTGCATAGAAATATTGTCCTTTGTATTTGTGTAAATTAGTCTTTTATTTGCAATATAATATCAGTTACTGTAATATAAATATAAGGTAATATAAATATGTTGGATTTCTTTAGTATTAAAAAAAGGATGAAGGAAACATGGGGAAACATTTGAAGTGGCAGAACAGAGTCACTGGCCTCAGTATGTCCTTAAATGTCCTCAATAAGAGGCTAATTAGTTCTGGGATTACAGGGGGAAGGTCAACTTTTTTTTTTTTACAGCCCCATACAAATTTATTTTGTAGGGCATGCAAGTTTGGTGACGCATATTCAAGATAAGCTATTATTTGTTTATTTTTTTTAATATGAGCAACTTAATCCATATTATTATGCCTACAGATAGATTACTCCTCAGCCTTGACTGCATTCATGTTGCTTGAGGTTTATGTGACTTGATATAATCTTTATTTAACTTATGACCTTAAGATCTGCGCAGCTACAAAAGCTATTTTTGTTGGGAGTTCTAGCCTGAACTTTCAATGACCTCAGTGGTTCTCTGTGTTTGTACAACTGGCTATTGTTCATGTGAGCTCTGTTACTTGTAGGAGAGGATGGTCAAACTTACAGTACCTTGTGATTTTAACTTCTCTTTACAGTGAACGTTAAGACTGAAATTGTTTACTTTGCCATGTATGGACATAAGCGTAGGGTGACAGTGGGAGTTTAATGGTTAGATGGGTGAGCTTTTAACTGAGGTTGCAGGTTTGATTCCTCTGTAGGGCACTGCATCCATAACCTGAGCAGCATAAATCACCTGAATAGCTTCAGTAAATGGCCAGTTATGTAAATGGATAGTGCACAAAAATATGTAAGTTGTTCTGGATAAGTGCATCTGCTAAATATCTAAAAAGCAAATGCTAATTTTGAAATTGACTATCATAGCTGTTCTGCGGATCCACAAAAAGAGGAAATATTGAAAATACAGAGAACAGATCAGGCCCAGACGGAAGGGAAAAAGAAGTGACGAGGCACAGACCCAGCTATCTTTCCATTCCTCATCACTGGAGAGTGGAAGAAGAAGCAGTCTGTTTGAAAAGAAACTGTATGATGTATATGCATGTTTGTACTTGATTTCCAAAATCGGACTTTTTCCACCACTTCTGGAAATTACATGCAGAAATTCCGGAGCTTCAAAGAGCTGCTACTCACTGCTCCACCAGACCAGCCAGGACCAGACAGCCACAGCCATCCAAGCGACTTCAGCGCTGTCACTGAGCGCATGCCATGTGCATCAAGGACTCCTATTCAGAATGTAGGATTGTTTCCCGGGCTGGGAGTCTGAGTGTGAGAGCTTTGGTTTTCTGTTGTTATAGATGGGAGATGCGGCCATTGGCTTTGAGGAGAAAACGGACAGCTGGGTGGGGCTGAGGGATGTTTGTGGCCCATCTCTGAGGTCAGATCACGGCCATTCGTTTAGCTGCGATCGTGTAAATACCACTGGCCCAAAGGGACAGGCTGTAGCTTTGATGGTGATGTTCAGGCGGGCCATCGTCAGAGAGGGAAGCCTCGGTGGCTGTCTCTGTTCTAATGACCAGTGTGCCGTACAGTTATCATTTGATAACGAACCTTGGTAAGCTTTTTCATCCAGTCACAGCTTGCATTATGTAAATGTATTTTGCAAGCAGGTGATCAATACTTTGGACATTATTCATTCATTCATTTATTCATTCATTGGACATTTGGCAGTTAATTCTTTTAGCAGGAGACTACAGTTTTCAAAACAGATTTTCGTGATGGACTTTGAAACTTCGAAGATTGCTTAGAGGTACATTTTCAGCAGTACTCTTTTGGTGGGTTAGTGTCTGATCAATATGGTCAGCCATATTGAGTTGGATTTTTGGGGGACAGACCACCTAGCTTCCTTTCTCTAATTCTTTTGTTTAACTGCAGTACTTGGTAGTCTGGCCTCAGTCTCTTGCTTAATCTGCGTTCATCGCTGAAAGCTTTAATGATGCCTCTGTATTAAAATTCAGAGGGAACATATGGGCCGAATCTCTCTGGGGCAGGCTGTGCCTCCACACTCTGCCTTTGTTTTCGGTGCTGTCCGATCTCAACCTGATGCCACTGAGTAAGTACAAAGTGTCTAAACAGGAATAAGAAGCAAACATTCTCTCTGTGGCACAGCTGTTCCCTTCTCCAGTGCTAGCAAACGGCGCCCCCTGTGGCAGTGTCAGTGTGTGTACTGCAAAATCCACCATGGACCACTGTGGGGTAAAGCATTTTGGCTCAAAAATATATATTTTTGATATTTCAAACAAATAAAATTTATAGCAAGATGACATCTGCTGTGTGCAAAGACTTGTTGGTCAAGCGCAGGTTTTTTAAGCCCGCCATCGATCACTTAGCATTCTGCGCTCACAGTCGTCCGTCTCCGGGTAGATTTCTGCTTCAGTATCCCAGTCACGCCTGCCTCAGCTGTCATGACATCATCATCAAAGGCGGTTCCTCTCTGTCCCTGGGGAATCCCTCTACGGTGGGAGAGGAGAGCCGGGAGTGAAGCTCCCTGCTGTGTCGTTACCTCGGTCTCTACTGGAGTGTGCAAAAGAGTCATTATTGGGCCCTCTGAGGAAGTGGAGCCACTGCTTTCATCATGCGATCTCTATATAGTACACATGCATTCAGCTCCATGTTCTAACCTTTGAAAGCTTTGCCTCGCCTCTGTTGGAACTGAAACACGACATTTAAATGCATTTTATGGATGTGTGAAGAGGTGCAACGTAATTGTCCCTTAAGCTCTTCTCCCATAGGAAGGTACGATGGAAGGAGCCGACCATCTGGTTCCTTTACAGAATCTTGTTTCAGCATCTCTTTGTTTGGTTAGGACTATGGTCATTGAGGAAGAGATCTGACATTGTGCTTGGTAATAAAACAATATTATCTGTTGAGTTTCATTTTGAACACATTGGTATCATTTGTATATTATAATGTCATATCAATTTAGCCACCTAAAATTAGATTAACAAGCAAACTGTTTACCATCATCCCCTTTAAGTGAGTTCTTAAACATAGTTTCACAGTTCACCCATTGAAATTGGCTGAATCTTAAGCTAGTTGGGGCTCTTGTCATCATTATGTAATATGATAAACATGATGGTTTTTTTTGCACATTGGTAAATACATTGTAATATTTACCAATACCTAGATACTTATTCTAACAGGGGCTGTAATGTTGTAGCTGAGCTGCTGAGTCGTAATGTTGTCTCTGGCGTCCTCAGTCTCTGGCGTTCTCAGTCTCTGGTGTCCTCAGTCTCTGGTGTCCTCAGTCTCTGGCATCCTCAGTCTCTGGCATCCTCAGTCTCTGTGGTCCTCAGTCTCTGGCGTCCTCAGTCTCTGGCGTCCTCAGTCTCTGGCGTTCTCAGTCTCTGGCGTCCTCAGTCTCTGTGGTCCTCAGTCTCTGTGGTTTTGAGGTGAGTGGCGTCTGCTCTGGTGAATGGAAATGTGTTGGCTGACTCTCAGTTTTGGTTATTTATCCAGTTGGGACAAGCTTACCCTGGAAAGCCTGTGGTGAAGAGGAGGCTGCAAAGAAATCAGCCCCAAAGGGAGAACTTGCACATAATAATTTACCTCGTAAATATTTCATTGCTGTGTCAGGGAAAAGAAACCGTGTCATTAATTAAATCCAAGTGAAATGCAGCATACCACAGACATCAAGATTTTCAGAAGTAGTAGCGTTTGCACTAGATGACACAAAAATGGGTCAGAATACACACTCCTCTCTCTCTCTCTCTCTCTCTCTCTCTCTCTCTCTCTTTCTCCCTCTCCCTCTCTCCCTCTCTGTGTCTTTGTCTCTCTGCTTTATTTTTCGTGGATAGAAACAGGGCAGAGCTACTGTAGTTGTATAAGAGATTACAAAAAAGTCAGGTCCCAGTTGCCCCTTTTCTCCTCCTAACTGCAGAGCTGTAGTGTTTGGTATGAAAAAGGCCCTCAGTCTTGATTTGCTTTTTTTCTCAACGTTGTGGCACTGTGACCAAGGACTCATGGTCACCCTAGCTTCCGATTCAACACTGCTAGCTGCCAGTAATGAGCAATAGCCTGGTAGGACCAAAGCAGGACGGCAATACCCCCCTGCTGTTTGGCTATTGTCGAATGATGCATAGTGCTCTAATCATCGCATCGACTGTAGCAGAAACCACCCCAGCACTCCTCATAATGGCTGTTTTCATAGCAAAAACAGCCGAAAAGGTGTTAAAGTCCAGACATTATTGACTGCAGTTCCTCAAACTGTTCTGTTTTTGTATCTGTGTGGGTGTTCTTTTTTTGTGACAAAGTTTCTGACCCAGCTCACCACTGAACTAGCAGATGGTGTTTTTGAATGTGAATTCCTTACAAACACAATAATTTGGGCATTGATATTCATGCATAAAGGTCAGGAACAAAAGTTTAAACTAATGTAAAACACTTTAAGGTTATCGTTGTTGTTAATGGCTGCTATCATTGTTATTCAATCCTGTCATCTTTCGGTAGCAGGACTGACTGTGTTGTTCCCTGTGCAATCCTGAGTCATAAAATGTTCATTGGAAAGTGATGGATATGATTATATGCTAAAGAGCAGTGTAATGTGTGTGGGTGGCGAATGATGCAAGTGGTGATGGGTCCTTCACAGGGCAGTCTGCTGATCCTGGGTCAGTAAAGCAGGTCCGCTGATTCGACAGCGGCTCTGTGTCAGAGTCTCAGTTTGTCCAAACCGTTGGTTCACTCCGGACCGCTGTGCCACTGAAACAGAATTAGGGAGCATTTTTCTAACCTCAGTCACTCTGCAGGTGTTCCTTTTGTGCCTTTGGAAGAGCACACAGATTGAAAATCTTGGGCCTTGATGCATGGCGCCGGAAATGTTGAGAGCTGGCATGTGATTTGGGTCTGAAAAGCAAATGGTAAATTACCGCAAGTTAACGAGCAAAAGTGGTTGTGGATTTTGTTTTCTACAAAAAAACAACCAATCAACACATTCATTCTAGCTGTAGTGTGACTGAGAGGCAAAACGTCCTGGTTAACCCACGCCTGCCTGAAGCCCTTTTCCTTGTGCCCAGAGTATCAGGCAGTTTCGTAAATGTTTTCAGATGTGAAACTGAAATCCAGCACTCAGAACCGCACAGATCTATTAAAGAAAATTTAGCCGTGCCCATAAGACACAGGCTTAATGGAAATGAAGTCATTTTTAGGCAAAGCAAAATTAAACAGCTTATAATGCATTCCTTGATGTCTGTTCTGGGTTTAGCATTCACCACACTTTGAGGCCTTGTAGAGTGGTAGGCCTTATGACATTACCCATGTGGATTGTACCCAGGGGATGTTTTTCTGTCATAACTGGTTTTGGCCAAGGACATGAATAAAATGTCATACTCCACTGTGTTATGGAGGGAAAAGGTATGCTTACATAACACACCATGTACAACCCAGGTTATTGTGTAATGGACTGGAAGCACTCAAGCTTCTAGCTGGCAATTACATTTGTGTGGTGAGAGACCATCATTTTCTAGGAAGTGGGAATCCCATATTTCTTTACTTACTGTATCTTTTCCAAGCCCTTCAGTGGCACCTTCTTAGCACTGCAGTATCCTCTTGTCCCAGCCAGGCAGGGAGGCCTGACAACCGAGGTACCTGGCAAAACAAGTACCAAAAAATCTCCCATTCCTTTAAATAGCATTTAGCAGCTGAACATTAAATCACAATTGAATTTCAATTTAGACATTTAAGCACCACCTGTATCCAGGGCACCACAGTTTATATTACTTTTTTTGCACACTTTCCATTTATGCAGCTGGCTATCCACTAAAGCAATTTAGATTATGTACCTTGTTGAAGGTTAGAAAAGCAGGTACAAACCCAGCTCCCTGTGTACTAGAGGTTATGTTCCCTGTTGTTCAGTAGGAGCAAATGGTCTCATCTTCCATCATCAGAAGGCCTTGGTTCCACTATTTGTCTTGACAGAAACCTGAGCAGGAAGGAACAGGAACTAAACAGTAGTCTGTTTAGTCAAGAGCATATCCCGTAGATATCTAAAAAGTTTGAGCAGTTAATGTGCTCCCTGTTTTAGAATCATAAGGAATTTTCTTGTGGTACTTGCGTGTCCTTGTTTGTGCAAACCTTGAGCTGGTTTGAAATATTAAACCAGATATTTACTGAAATAAGGAGACCACTTACTGAAGCACTCTGTGGTTCTGAAAGGCCACGTTCCCATAGCTCTTCTGCACAAAAACAACAACAACCCTCTTTCACTGATCTGCTAAATGTTGCGGCGTAGAACATTGTCAACACAAGTGCGAGATCCAAAGTGAGAATGTCACTATGCCACTTAGACCGTTAACCTTATCAGGTGTGTGTCTCAGCAAATTTCAAGTGTCTGAAATTTCATTCATAAGTGTGCCAGCTAACAGCTCTAGATGGACAATATAATCATTGCATACAAATAATCATTTAGCATTTTTTGTTAAACATATTTGTATTTAAAAATTGCTGGTATTGATGGAAATTGTCTAAGTATCTAAATGTGCTATCACCTTCTGTATCCCATCATTTTCAGCTTATTCACTTCTTCAGAAGTTACGTTTATTTCCCAGTTTTTCTCTCATTGGTGATCATCACTCTGTCCTGCTTCTCTTCCAGGAGGTCCCATGTTTCCCATGAGTATTTGACTCTGTGTATTGTACATACTAACTCCTCTGTCTTGTGTTTAGGTGTACAGGGGGAGCTGGCAGCCATAGGAAAGGTGGAGGAATTGACAGGGGGGGTCCAGTCCGTCCATCAGTCCATCTGTCTGTCCGTCTGCCCATTGTCTGGGATGAGGAAGAGCAGAAGTGTGCTGGCGGTGTCTCCCAGCGACGTGAGTATGACGAAACGGAAACCGCAGAAATGCTTTTCCTTGGAAGAGGGAAGTACCCCATGGCCTGTAATTTAGTTTTGGACCAGAATGGATTTAGTGAATGAAAGTGAGGTCGTGAGGCCTTCAGGGAGGCCTGTTATTGGCCATAGCATTAGCCTGAGAGGGAGGGGTTATTTAAGTTCCGCTGCAGCATGATGGGCTCTGGAGGGAAAGAAGTGAGGCAGCTCTGCATGGCTCAGGTTTAGGTGAGCGAGCCTGGCACGGACCGGGGCATGAGTCAACACCACACAGCGGTGATCATGTGATCGGATCATGTGACCAGGCCGAACAGACCGGCCCCCTGACAGGGCAGGCAGCCTGGGGAAAGGTCAGCCGTCCCATCTGTCCCCCCTCAGATAAACACGACAGTGCCAGAGGGCAGTCCGACTTCCTGCTGCAAGCTCCATGTCTCCACACTCAGCAGAGCCGGGCCAGTGCAAGAGCACGATGCTGCACAGAAATATCAACGTCTTCGGTAGCATCGCACTATTTGATGAGGCCGTTCAGCCTGTCCTGACTCCTCATTTATGCATCCTGTGCACAGAGCAAGCGGCATTGTGTCAAACCTGGTCTTGAGCCTCAGCTTCTACAACCCTAGAAAGCTGCAGCATGAACTGTCTGTGTTTGTCACTGCCCTCAAACCTGCACACTAAGCCAAGTAACATGTGAAGAACATAATGTTGATGTTGACTTGTGTCCTGTTTCTTTTCATATGAAGGCAACCATGTGCCCTAATTCTTCTCTGATCTTCTGACTCACATAGGTGCAGGTGTATGCATGAGCAGAAAGCAATGAGCAGAACCATTAGCACACTCCCCTCTGCCCAGGAAAAGAAATTGATTGGAAGGCATTTCCCTATATTTTGTTTCCACTCTCTTTCTTTTCTTTTTTTGGGCTTCCTTTTACTTTTATTTTGAGCTTGTTAAAGGAAACTTCTCTCAGCATCGAGGGGGGGGGGCAGGTGTGTATACCACCTGATAAAAACACTACAAATAAATCAACAATATGTATTTTATGACTGGCTGACATTTTTAATATGTGTAGTGTGAATGATTCGGTGTAGGATATTTGTGCTGTAAGATGAATGGATGTATGAATTCTTGTAGCTGTTTGATTTGATGACTGCAATGTATAGCTTGTGACTGTAATATATAAGTCATCCTGGTGCTAGCTGTTAGGTTAGCAGCAGTGAGAAAGCAGATATGTATACACAGAGTAGCTAAGGCTCTGGGGTAACAGAGGGGTTTAGGGAGGTGTTAGCATGTGTCTGCAGTGTATTTAAATCCGTTTTCTCTGTGCCCCAGAGACTGACTCAGGCAGTGACCTGCAGCATTGTTACACATGCTCACCAGCAGCTGAGATGTGTGCCTGTACGGCATGCTCAGAACATTCAATATGTATGAAATTCAGAAGAACCCCAAAAGACAGGAGGGGGAGATGCAGCGCTCACAAATATTTCATAAAGCTCTTAATGCAGGCCAGCGTAGGTGTGATGTAGAATCGACCTGCATGTAGATGTTTGGCCCCTATGTACTTGGAATATGTTGTTTTTGCAGAATAGGTGTTGCTGTGGGTGTGGTGATTACTCCTTTGTGAAATGAAATTCCATTAATATGATGGCAGTTTTTCACATTCAGTAGTTTTGTTTCCTTCCAATGTGTCCCTGGCGTGTGTCTGGAACACAAATTTTAATTACTGCTACTGTGTTTGAGAACAACGTCTGTCTTCTTGAGAACTTGATATTTGTTCTCCTGTGTAGTATTCATTAGACTGTGCCATCTCCTCCCATGGTGGCCATTTTGGCTCCTCCATTTTTAAAAAATGATTTTTTTTGGTTTTAAGCCTGATGTGTAAGTCATCAGATGCCGTTGCTGTGGTAACAAGGAGCTTCTCACACTCATTTGCGTTATCTGCCTGGGAATTCCCCCCGGGGGCTGCCTCTTGGCGTGAGAAAACCGCCCTATTTAGATGGCTCCGCCCATTTTATCACCCACCTGGAGAATGTAGAGATCTCCCGGTACAGACAGACAGACAGACAGGCAGGCAGTGCGTGTAACTGTGCCTTAGGAGGTTCTTCCCTCCCCCAGTGCATACATTTTGCAGCACCCTTAATAATTTAGGCCTCCACTCTGTACAGGCTGTGGAGCTCAGTTAGTCAGGGACCATTAAGATGGAGACCACGTCTCTCAGTGTAGTGCATCTCAGGCATCATTCACAGGGCCTGGACCGGCGCTCCGCACCCCCACCCGTGCCCCCCAGCATGCTGCACGGCGACATGAGACAACAGCACTGGCTTGTTGTCATTGACAGCTGGGTCCTCTGAATTGTTTCTGGCAGCTTTTTACATTTTGTACTCAGGAAAAAAAAAAAAAAAACGTTCTATTTAACCTTCATCTCAGACCAGAATGTTGTTTTGTTGTCTTTTAAAGTCATAGTTGCTTGTTCAAGTTGTAGGGATTGGAAGGATAGTGTCTGGTGGTTTTTGTTTCCCCCCTTTATTTTTCCTGTGCCAGGCACTGTGCCCTAAGCACCTGGATATATTCATGCGGTAAATTAATTTTGTATTCAAGATGTAAAACACTCGAGCTTCAAGTTGCTGTTGAGTGAGTTTAAGTGAAGAAGCCCCGTGCTATCCACACAGCACACAAGCCTCTGCAGCTGCTACAGGTCAGTGCAGAGGAACATCTGCCACAGAGAGGATGAATGCTCTGAAAGGCACAGTTTACTTCAGAAATCTCTGAATGAGGATTGTTCATTTGCATCAGTTGAGAGGATTTGTTACCACAAGCAGGCAATCATTACTCAGGCTGTGAATAATTTCATCCTGGAATAGCAGCAGGTTTAAAGTTTGTCATGTCAAAACTTTAACAATCAAGCATAGAGACGCATAATAATAAAGAGAGATACACATGCCTCAATACTCCTGGTTTGTGTGGCACTGGAGTAATTTGATGCACAATTAGTTCTTCTGAATTTGGGAGAAAAAGGTAAAAAAAAATATTGCTGACAAAAAATACCTTGGAAGAAGGATAATCTTTTTCTTCTGCCTCTCTGTCACTGGCCCCAGGATAAATCTCTGGCCACATGCGTCACTCCTCTCTCTCTCCAAAGTGAAGCTGTGGTGCCGGGAATTTGCCAGCTCACCGGCGAGCGGCAGGTGCCGTACCGGCAGCTCGGAGTGCTGTGTCATGGTGCCATCCTGGTGGAGGGGGGGGTTGTGGGCGGGGCCTTGCCATCAACACCGCAGAGGCCAGTCCCACACTGGCGGAAAGGCAGCAAAGCCCACCATTCTGGCCAGGGCTGAAGCAGAACGGCCTTATGGGAAGCAGCGGGACGCCAGCCGAAAAAGCTGCCAGTTACTCTGGCATCTTCCTAACACTGCCTCCCAGGATCCATGTGGGCATGCCGCCATCGTTTTTTTTTTTTGTTTGTTTGTTTGTTTTTGTTTTTCTCCTTCAGCAGTTACCTCAGGCTACGGGGCTTGCGTGTTTCACACTGATGGCCAGACTTTGGAATCCTTCCCTTTGGGCTGAAAAGCAAAGCGGCATTTGCACTGAAACGTGCCCTGTGTACAGGGGGGCGCTTTCAGTCAAATCACTCTGCGGCTCATTCCTAACTTTGGCAGCAGACATTAACCAGAAGTTATTGTGCAAGGTGCGTGCATTGTGGTCAGCTTTAAGTAGTGAATGCTTTCACAAGCAGGAAACCGTGCCGGGACACCTGCCAAGAGGCGGGTAATTTCATTCTGACAGCCATTATTTGAGGCGAACCATTGCTGTCATGTGCCAGGAAGGATATTTTCCTGCACGGATGTTTTCCTGCATTGCAATAGTGTGGATTAGCCGTGGAGTCGGGTTTGCTGGTGATTACTATTGATCTCAGATTGCCACCTATCCAGTGTGTATGAAAGTGCTTGTGACAGAATTCGTGATATAATCATGATGTGCTGTGCCTCGATCAACCATATGCCAAAGATTCGCAATTTGCCATCATAAGTTTATGGCCAGACCAAGTTAATCAATAAACAGATGGACGGTGGTTCACAGAAGCTTACACAGTGGGGTTCTTGTACACAAATATATCTTTTAAATACTGGACTCCATTTTGGCAGTCCAAATTCATAGCACAATGGAACAAAATTATACTGAACAATTGGCGCATCATTTATTTGAAAACACATGCGTCAGACAGCTTTTGTGTCAGAAATTCAATTTTATAGCAGTTTGGAATGTAGCACCTGCAGCGATGTAATTGCACATATCGCTTTCTGCTTGTGTGAAACGGATGCTGCATGGCTTTGAAATAAACAGGGCAACATTTACTCAAGGTAATATTTTGTAATTGGACTGTTACACTGTGAGGTTGGACCATTAAAATAGAGCTGACTGTGTGAATCTTGTCAGAAAGGGCAATGAAGTACCTGGAAGTCTCTTTTTCTTGCTACTGGTGAATGCTGTTTGATTTTGTTGCCCTGGGGTCTGTACCCTCTATTTTACCTGGCCGTATGCACAGCCTTACCTACGTTTGTGTAGTGTGCTTGATGGTATCTTTCACACAGCCTGATGCAGCTCTGCTCTGTCTCTCACAGAGATATATAATGTGTAAATGCTTTGTGTTTCTGCTTCTCCAGGGCAGAAAGCTGGGTGCTCTCTCTCTCAGTTCTACAAAATTCAATGCACATGAACCCCCACACACACACACACACATTCTGTCTCTCAGTATTTTCTCCTCAGTTAATTTACTCCTGTGGATCTGTAAATGGTCATTGTGTCTCACTTAATCTGTGTTTCTCTGCTTTGTTGCTGTTGCTGAAAGATGCTGTCCCTTCATCCTGAGTCCACTTTGACAAATCTAATGCTCGTATGATTATACAGCATGTAACGAGAAAGAAACTCTGAAACAGGGCACTTGTTTTGCTTGGCTTCAGTTTCTCTGCTGTCATTTGCCCAGCTGTCAGTTGCCTCAGCACTGAAATGACGTGTATCTCTACACAGCCAGCCAAGTGGTCTTTGTAGTTAACCCTGCGCACTGATCTGGAAACAGTGCAGCATTCATTGAATAGCGTCCAGTGAGCACTGGTCAAAATGTTTATGCTACTGTTTAGGTTGCAATGCCATTGCGGAAATGTAGACTCGTTGTTGAACACTTTCCAAAGATTTCACTTTCAAAGAAGTGTTTACACTCTGTAGATGCTGGACCTTATTCTTTACACAGCGCAACTGTGGCTTAATTTAAACACTTATTGAGAAAACCTGCCCTTTGAACTCATACAGAGTTCACATAGCTGTAATGCATAAATATGCATTTATAGTTATCGTCCTCCCGGAAGCGAAGTTTTTAGAGATGGCTTGGGAAGCTTATAGAAACTCATCTCACAGGTAAATAATGCAACAGTGTCCTCTCAGGAGACGCACGTACAAAGAGAAGGGAAAAAAAAAGATGGCTTTGGAATTGATATGGTTCAGTGACCCGGAATTCATTTGCGTTCATTTGCATTCATTCTCAAGTATGTGAATACAGCGAGTGGCGCTCTGCGAATACAGTGAGTCTGTTTATTACACTGTCAAGATGTAGGACAACAGTTGGGGCCTTTGGTGTCTTACATGGTTAACGTTGGCTTGGGAGGTAGACTTGAGCCTGTGACTGGGTGTACTAGTCCCACTACTGGTCGGGTCTATCATTAACATCTACTCCTGTTCGGCCAGGTGCCTGTTGATGCATGCACTGAGGACATAGGTGACCTTTTTAATCCTCAGTTGATATAGGCAAGGTGTAATTGAGGGCATGTCTGCAGTGTGGAGAGAAGCGAGGGCTGGTCGTCACATGAATGGGACAAGTCGCATGTAACATGGTTTTTGAAACTGTCCATTGTCCATCCACCATGGGAATCCATACTCAGAATCCATCTCATGCTGCAGCCTATGAATGAGTCTGCCACCTGCTGGGGTTCTGTGCTGTGCTCACAGCTTCCCACAGATAATGAAACTGGAAATACATCTGCCATTGAACTGGTTAAAAAGTAAAGCATACCTAACCTGATGTCATGCTAGTCTGCTATTGTCTGCCAGAGCAGACACACACTGTGACTCTCATAGGAACACCACTACAATCCCATGGCCCCAGGCCTTCTCCACAAGTTCTCATTAAATACAACGGAATTTTAATGATGGATAAATAAGTAAATATGTATTAAAATCCTCATACTTGCTTAGCAAACTTTTATCTAGGGCGGCTTGCAATTATGTTTGAAATAGTAAGTATTTAAGTATTCCTGACAATGGCTCCTAGCTTGTTCACACTATTGATCATTGTTTTTAGAAAATTAAGTATGTGCAGTATTAAATACTGTTTGGTTACATTTCCAGAAACTTGGGCAGTATGTAGGCATTATGAAAAGTGTCAGAAGGTCATTTTGTTATTTATTCTAATTTCTGACAGAGATGCATTGATTAATGGTAACCAAATACAGGTAAAAATTCTCGATTTCTTTTCTGTGACTGACCTGCTTATGAGTTGTATTTAACAAAGACCAAGTGCGCCCTCTAGTGTATGATGAGAGGACTAACTTATTTCCACATTGGCACTTTCAATGAATTTATCAGATGATAAGGTCTGACCACCATTATTTCACTCCATTTTGCTTAACTGTTTGATATGAAAGCACATACATCTCTAGGGAGTGTCTGCTTTTATGCAATGTGTGGAAACTGAAGAGCAGAAGAGGCCTGGCATTGTTGTGTAGATTTGTTCCCATTCCATGAATGAGAGAAAGCATTAACTATAATCCATAATTAAATGACATTGCAATCCTCAACAAGGGAGTCATAGGATCTGTTGGATCCTACCGTTTCATGTGTCTGTCCCTTTCTGTATGTCCAATTTGGAAACTTTCAAAAGACAACAGAGGATTTCAGTCTTTGAAAAATGATGCTACATCTGTGGTATGCTATTTGGAGACACTGAATCACCAGAGAAATATGTACATTCATCAGATTCTAAAGACTGACCAGATGGTTGACTCTGCTTTCTCTCTGTCCTCTCTCCTTCTTAAAGTCGGTTGGTAAGAAAAGTTTCCAGCGTCTTATTTCAGTACAGAACATCCATTGGCACAGTATAGTCAGTCCCATGTGTAGTTGGTAACACCACTGAAGCCACCATGTGATCTTAGAGTGCTGAAACTGGAGGTTTTCACAAAATGAAAAGGATCTGTGGAATCTGAGGTTAGATTTGTGTCGAGCCCCAGCTCCAGACTTTCAATCTCTGATAAAGTATTTGGGAAACAATCATTCCTTTAACTGGCCATTGGTTGCTTGTTAACAAACAGCATCCTAGAAGCTGAATGGCTTTATGCCACATCAGAGACAGGAGTTTTTCAGTGTCATTGTTATGATGTTGTAATCATAAGCCTGACAATTGTGACCACCCCTCCACCCACATATAAGTTATCTTTGGTGGAAGGCGGAGGCAGAATCAGCTTCGATGTGGTCTCATATGTGTGTGTTTATTCACTCTTGTTCTTCCCTGCTTTAGGACGGCACAGGCACTGGGGATGGTGGCCAGAGTGAGTCCTTCCTCTCCCCCTCTCCCTCCCCCTGCACTTTGGGCGTGGACCTGCGCAGGGGACGCAGGCGTCACTCTGGCAACCTGCAGCTGCCCCCGTTGTCATGGAGACAGCCGGAGAGGGCCCGTACACCAGACGAGGACCTTGTTGCTCGGCCGACCACTCTGCCCTTCGGCGCCCCGCCCCGAATTGACATCACGCCAGTGGATCCTGAAAGGTGAGCCCTCCTCAGCACTGTCTCCTCCTGTTCAGTTTTCTTTCCTCCTCCTCCGTCCTCTCTCCTCAGCACTGTCTCCTCCTGTTCAGTTTTCTTTCCTCCTCCTCTCCTCAGCACTGTCTCCTCCTGTTCAGTTTTCTTTCCTCCTCCTCCATCCTCTCTCCTTTGCTCGTCTGCTCCCTCACTGCAAATGGCAATGGGGATTTGGAGAACTGGTTTCTGGACTTCATCTCACTTTGGACTTTGGGCTTCATAAGCAAATTTATAACTATTGTCAGGCAATATTGTTTATGTTACAACTAAGGGAGGAGTAAATATAAATTTCAATTAGGTGGTACAAAACAAAAAAAGGTGTTGATTTTCTCTCAGTCTTGCTGTCTTTCAGTACAATATTTTGTTGAACAAAGTGGAGCTGCAACTTTATTGGAAGAATATCAGCAATATACCAATCAGTGCATATGTATGTACTGAATAATGAGAAATCAATAAAAAATCACATCAAAGATAAGCTTGTGCACTTCCCTCAGGTAGCTGCTCGTCTTACCCCATGGCGTTTCACATTTCCACTGGTGTAGCAGAGATTTTCCTCGTAACTACATGTGTTCAAATACAAATGGAATCTACAACTTTTACATTTTAGTGATTTAACATACTCCTTAATGCTCAGTGATTTTCATCATCATTAGTCTCCCAAAATGTAACTGTGGAGAATGGGCCATTGGTCATCTGGCTGGAAAAATTACAAATGGGTCAAGATAATATGAGGAATTTATTTGATTTCTTTTGTACAACAGGATATGTACAAAACAAATTATTGTAAATATCTGCCTTTTTCATAAACAAATTCTTAGTTAGCAGTCAATTATGCAAAAATCGTAGCGTAAAACATGTACACCCAAGCTATGCATTCAAAGAATAAATTTTGCTCATTTGCTGTCTACATGAACAACAAATCCACCAGTGGCTACTGTCTTTAGCAGCAGTGCTCAAATGCTTTGTGAGTCTGTACCCAGAGGTTGAACATTGAACATTTCATGCCAAAACTGGCTCCCAGTAACTCCAAGATGCATAGCCATGTGGTTTCATTTGAAAGTTTAACATGTTTTCTGACATCTTAACTGTCATTTTGCTGAGAAAAACACACATTAGGAACCCATAATTCAATGATACACATATTATTCATTATACATTTCAGTGCTTGATCTGGGCAGACAGCTGTTCTGAGATTATATAGCCTTTACATATGCCAAATGCTTCTAATATAAATTTCTTAGGTGTAAATGAGAAATTAGCAAGTGTTCTGGATTTCTCAGATTAACTGAAGATGACAGGGATGAATACAACATGGCAGCTGGTAATATTTAGATTCATTTTTCATCAAACAAATTCTTGAAATCTCAAAACCTTAATTATTTGAGTCAATGTGTGTATAAATTGATCGATATTGAGACTTGAAGAGTGGCTTTTTATATTAAAATGATCTCAAATGTTCAGAAGTTTGAGTAATGAAGACAATAAAATTCTGCTTCATGATGCATTTGGTTTTAATGGATTAAAAAATGAAATAAACTGAGGAACAATTTAAACAAGCACATAAGGTATTGTGAAGAAATTTGAAGAAATTAGAAATGAACAGGTAAATTAGGAAGTTCAAGTTGCAAAGAAAACTTGTGTTGTAGGTTGAATAAGTTATGTTTGTTTCAGAAAACTGATTTCACATTTCCCAATAAGTGTTTAAGGGCTTCCAAATGACCAAGACAAAACAGGCTAATTGAGACACAGCTGTAAAGAATGAGCAAATTATGTTCAAAATGTCTTTGAGAATTGTGTTGGTTAATAATAATTATCAGCCAGCAGAGGGCAGTCTTGTTGGTAAATCAGCCAACAGCAGATGGATTTTCATTTTTTTTCTCCATCTAACAGCCTACATTGCATTTAATTGTAGTTAGCTGTATCTTCTTTTCTGAAGTTAAAGTATTTTCATTTCATGGTTTCCGTAGCTTTAAATTGTTTGCAGATATCTGGTCTAAGATTGAATGTATGTCAGTTTTACCCAGTCATACAATGGTTTTTATAGGTCTCTAAGTTTCTTCATTTTTCTTTGTCTGGCTTGGTGATTGTAGAGTTGTGTCCCAAGTTTCTCAGGCTGGTCTACAGTGTGTACTTCTCTTTATTGGTGATGTAGTCTAGGCCCATTCTGGTCACCCTTGCAGCCTGTTCCCTCTCTTTCTGCGCCTCCTTCTTCATTGCCTCCCTCTCCTCCCTCTGCCAAGGGAAGATGGGTGTGGATTCCTCTGAGGTGGGGGACGGGAGCTGGGAGCCGCTGCCGTGGGGTGGGGCCAGAGAGGCAGGTCTGTGTCGGGAGTTGCGCCCCCACCTGCCACGGTGATGCTTTGGGCCATGTCCTGAACGTAACCCAGGCTGAATGCGAGGAGCAGGAACGTCGCTCCGGGACTTATCTTCCCCCAGAATCTTTGGAGTGGAGCTAGCCGGGGTGTTACTGAGTCCGTGTCCTGTTGCGGAGGAGTGAGGAGTGTTCTGACCGGGCTGGGTGTCATCTGAACGGTCCTGGACCTCTTGGTCATGGGGCCGGAAGAGTCTGAGATCTCTCCCTCTGTCGCCAAGTCGGTGGTAGACCTGGACAGACTGCGCCATGCGCTCATGCAGGCGGCTTTTGGCGGGGGCCTCCCATGCCGCTGTGCTGCACCTCCTCCCGGCTGTGGAGGCTGCTCCGTCAGGCCTGCCAATCTTCCTGTATGCGCTCCCTCTTCCGCCTGCCTCAGCCCTCAGCTTCCTCTTCCTGGTCCCTGCTGGCCTCGGTCCTCTCCTCATCCACTTCCTTTGTTTTGGTGCTTTTCTCTCCCTGTCTTGCTCTTTGCTGACCTCTTGATTGGCATCATTGCCAGGCAGGCTGGGAGTGTCGCAGGGGCTGCGCTCGGCCATTTGGGCCTCTGGTGTGGGCGCCAGCTGTGGCCTCATCTCCCCAGGATCAGCTTTACTCCCGGTCTCTATTCCCACCCCAGCTTTTGGATCAGCCTGTTCTTGGAGGCCGGGAAGCAGCAGGGCTCATTCGCTTTGTCCCTGAGATCATAAAGCCCCTGGACTGGCTGTGCTGCATGCACAAGTGCGTTACTGGCGGCTGCGCTCGCCACACCGGCAAACGGAAAGCAGGTGCTGAGGGTCTGCGGCGGGGCGGGCTGCACCCAGGGTGGCAGAGGCCTGAGCGAGTAGATCAGGGCCTGTGGGTGCCATGGGGTCCAGTAGTTTGGCACTACGAGGTGAGCTAGGCCATAGTACCCTGGAAGCAAAGCACAGATTTTCCTCCCTGCACAGCAACTTATCCTAGCAAAGCTATCTTGAGAGTTTATGTTTGAATGTTTGTTTGAATTGCACAGCTATATTCTGTAACTATTAAGCTGAACAAACATGAAGGTCTTGAGTCAATTGAAAATATATTAAGCTTATCTCTAGCTAAGCTTTGGCTACGTACTGATAATTAGAATTTGTTGCCAAACACAAGCACACTCTGCTAACTAGTAAGCATTATGATAATTAGTTTGACCTGCTATGGATCTCAAAGTTTACTCACATTTATATCAGAGCCAGTGTCAGCTGAGCAAAACTTGTACCAAAAAAATGAGCAAACTTGTAAGACGATTGAAAGCTGACAATAAGGCATTTGTGATTGAGAAGGCATTGGTCATTGGTTTGAGAACTTAAAATTATATGATACTCTGAATTTTCACAAAGAATTAATTTTTAACATAAATTATTAATTTTCTATTTACAACCTAACAGGCTAAAACCCCAAAATTGTATTAAGTAGTGTTAAAACTAACTGGGATGCAACATAACCAATTGCTATGCTATGGGACTTGAAAACTAATGCAAACTCAAACTGTGCTATCTACAGGTACAATTAATTTCTAAGAACTTGCAAACAAAATAATTTTTCTAAGCTTACCTCCTGCTGAATTATTTGGATTTAAGTTATTATTCATAGGTAAAGGGTTCATGTCAGCTCTCTCTTTCTGACCAGAATTGGTTTGAGGTTATTTTAAAACACCCGGCTTTATGCTTCATGCTGCTCCACTTAGTCAGGATGTGACTGTGATGTCACAGTGACAGGCCTTGTTCTGGAATGTGTTTGTATGTAAATATATTCATAAATATACAGATTGTTCGCAACACTCTCATGAAACTCCGGATGTGATGCAATTGATAATAAGAAGGTTTCCATAGAATCATGATGCTTTTGTGAAGTCACAAAGACATGAGAATGATGTCTGAGATACACTTAGCTAACATTAGGTTTTCCTTTGTTGGCTTGCCATTTGAAGTATATCCATCTCGTTTGGCTATTTATGTGAACTGATTCTCTTCTGGTCATTTTCTATATCAAAAACTTGATTTTCCCACTTTGTATTCTTTCTCAGTAGTGATTCTTTCACAAAAGTGTGGACATTTGCGTCTTTATGTATGTGTAAGCTGAAATCTAATGTTTTAAATCATATTAAGCATAATGATGTGCTCATTCTGTTATGAGAATTTAATCTTATTGTACCGCACATACTGCTATAAAACTACTGCCAAGACGTGAGCAAATCAGGTGTAAAATGTCTTCAATGGCAAAAGTCCAATCAGTCAGTAGTTGCTAGGAAACCCTCATTTTTCAAGGCTTACCTCTTTCTAAATTAGGATGCGAGTGATTATCCAGCCAAATGATTTTGATGGCCCACTTCAATATTGTTTTTTCAAATTAAAGTTGCTTCAGTGGAGATTATTTCTGTGTATTATAGCATGATTTTCTTTTTCCAAAATACTTTACATGGTTGCATTGATTTTGGGTGATTCTGTAATTTCACAACAACAGATCTAGTTTGATGAGAATGTCAGAGAAGCAGAAAGAAGGCCATTAAGAAAATGGCACAATGCCTGAGTCATGTTTCAGCTTGTGAGATTTTATGTTTGGAGAATTTATATTGTGTTCACATACTGAGCTCAAACTCACAAGTGTTTGGATTTAAAAACAATGACTGTTTTTTGCATTGGCCCTCAAACTTAAAGAAGAAAAATTGAGAACAATAAGGACATCTGATATATACATATATGACTTGCAAAAGTTTTCATTCACATCATTTTTTTGGAGGGATTGTGTTTACACAACAGTCTAAGGTATCACCATGCAGTATTTGCAGTCCTTTACATAATAAAGCTTGCCCCTAGAATTTCTAGCCAAGTAACCAAGTAACAGTGTTTAAATAATGGCAATAGTAATAATGGGTCAGTCCTAAATGTAATGCAAGGTTTGGATATTCAGAAGCACTTTTCCAACAGCCTTCATCCAGATTTCATACCTCATAGTTTGTGACCACTGGCCGCTGCATCATTGATGTTACAGGATGTCATTTTTAATGAAAGAGATTGAGATCAGCGGGGAATCTAATTCACTGAGGCATTGTTCCTGAGATAATTTCATTCCCCCCTTTTCAATCGCGTTACTGGCGTGTCTCTGAGAGGATACTTTTGAGGTGAGCTGCAGCTGGGAGGTTATTTTTGGGCACTAATCATTTTAACCTGGCACCATCATGCTCTCCTGACACGTCTCCATGCCTGCCTTCTTCATCATGCTCACGGATCACCTCGTCACCCAGTGAATGCCTGGTCACCACCCAGTGACAGGGGCCTTTTCACAGAGCTGTGCTGTGAATGGAGGAGCTCTACTGGGTGGGGGTTTTGCTGGGGAGAAATGGCAGCAATCAATGTTTAGCTGTTAGGTTATTTTTTTGTGGGACATTCTGACATTTAAATCTCCCGCTGTATAAACCTGAGCATTCTAAATATCCTGACAGGTTTGTTGTGTTTTGTGTTTTTGTGATTGCTGATCCAGCCCTTGCATGTATGGTCGTGTGTTGGGTCTTTATACGTATTTACCCCATCATGGTTACTCATTTGTAGCCCATTACAAAGGGGGTGATTTAAAAGTCTTTTTTCTCCCCAAAAGCTGCAGAATTGGAAATGTACCTTGGGTTATACACAATGAACATAAATATGGTTTATGAGAAATATAACACCTTTGACATTTGCTTTTGAAAGGTTTATACATAATCAGCAGTCTGCACGGTTTTGTTAAAGTAAAAATTGCGCCCATGCGCAGCTCTTAAATATAAGCCTCATGGTTGGATGAGTGATCTCTCCAGGGCTTAGAGGCAGGGGTCTGCCCATCCTGCCTTGTTTATCACCTGCGATCTGGCCCTGGGCTGGAACTCCAGTTCTCTCTCTGACCAGGGGAAACTCAGGTGGGTTTCGTGTCCTGATAGGGCTGGTAGGCATTGATGTCACTGCCAGGTGAGCTGTGATGGGTTGTCGTTGTGATCGGCATTGGTCCTCTGGCTCAGCATGGCTCAGACTGCCTCACTGGAAACCGCTGAGAGCAATCAGCAAGCTGAATGCCAGTGTGAATTGCCTTCATCCCTATTTGTACAATCTGCTCTCTAGGAAATCTTCAGTCAAGAAGTGCCTCTGAAGTTGTAAACATTGGTAGATTTTTGTATTGTTTTAAGCGTTGTTCTTTTTTTTTTTTTTTTTTTGCTTGTTATCCAAAAATAGACTGACAGCACTAAATTGGCAGCCTGACAGGTGGATGACTGTTATTTATATGGTCATGTTGTGAAACATTTTATGAAACAGTATCCAACCCACATACATCAGAGTAAAATACATCAGAATCACATACCACCCACTGCCAGAACATGCCAGTAAAAAAGGTCACCGGCTATCAAAATTCAGGTACAGTTGTCTCTCTGTCTCCCAATGTGTGCTGGTACAGCCCCTCCCCTGCTTGCTGTCAATCAGGCCACGAGCCAGTCGGTGCTTCATGGGGGCAGGGCCTGTCACTGCTCTGTGCACAGACTTCTGAAATTTCATTCTCAATGAATGCTGCATCCGAACTGAATACAGCATGGCTTCTCTGCCCTGCTTTTATTCCCTCTCAGGGCTTGGAAAGGGATTGGTTTTCCCTTTTTAAGA